>JAAVTG010000707.1:0-44364 GCA_011947345.1 Phytophthora quininea
GCGGTTTCTGGGTGGTCGCAATGACGGACCGTGCCCGCTTGATCTCGGCGTTCATCACTCTCTTCGGGCTGCTCAAGTGGCTTCGCATGCCATTCGGGCTGAAGAACATGCCGCAGATCTACCAGCGGCTGCTCGACAACGCGTTGTACGGCTACCTTCGGATCGCACCTGGTCAGGACTTGTCGGAGCCCGTCGACCTCTTCAAAGTTGGAGAACCGGGGCAGATCAGAATCCTTCCGTACTGGGCCGTCGGTCGTACATCAACGACATCTCGGTAAAGGCTGGATCCTGGGGCTCGCTGTGGGAGAAGGTCGAGCACCTGTTGAAGACTTGCGATGATTTGAACTTGTCCATCAGCGCAGCGAAGAGCTTCTGGGGGTATCGCAAGGTTGACTATCTTGTGTCGGAGGATGGCCTAGGGACACATCCGAGGGATCTGGAGTCCTTGGCCAACTTGCCGTTTTTGAGGTCGTTGAAGGCGATGCAGTCATTCCTCGGCAGTCCCAACTACTACAACCGCTCCATCTAGGATTTCGCCATCTATACCGCGGTCTTGTAGGAGCTGCGTGAGTCGGATTTCCACGAGATCAAGCGGCGACTTAAGCTCGAGACTGCGGACGTTGCGACTGGGGGCCAACAAAGGAGGAAGACGACAAGTGGGCTCGTGCCCAGGTCGCCTTCGCCATGCTGAAGAACAAATTGATAACGGCTTTAGTCCTGAGGCGCTTTGATCCAGATCGTACCCCAGTCGTCGTGGTTTACGCGAATAAGTGGGTAATCTCGGCCGTATTGATGCAGGAACATGACGTCGTGTATATGCCGGTCACCTTCACCAGTCGTACGCTGAGCCCAACAAGCTGAATACGGGACCGTCGACATGGAAGCCCTCGCGCTCCTGCTATATTTTGTTGGTCACCAGGTCGATCAAAGTTTTGACTCGACACTGGACACTGGTTTGGTTCGTGAAATCCTCCGGATTCCTGCGCAGACTGGGTCGCTGGGCCGCGATGCTGTCACCTTGGACGTTGGAGATCGTCAGATGCATAAAGGGCGAAGACGAAATCTTGGGCACGATCGCTGCAAGCATTACGTCCCGGGAGAATGTCGACTCGATTCTGGCCTCCATCTCTCCGAGGAAGCAGCCGCGGGGGGTAGTCACCGTGATCCCACCTACGGTTGAACCTAGCGAGGAGTTGATAGTTGTCAGCTTCGATAGATCAGCTCGTGTGACTCGATCGCGAAGCTGGTTGTCCCCGAGACCGTGCAGCAAGACTTCCTGTATCACTACCATGTTAGTGTGGAGGGCGATCATCAGGGGATTGGCAAGACTTACCAGCGGTCCCGAGCACATATTCACTGGCGTGGCCTGTTTTGAAGTGTGCAATGCTTTGTGGGAGAGTGTACAAATTGTGAGACCGGGATGAGACACCCTCTCCTACAGGGAGAGTTATCAGGGATGTACAAGCAACGTACCCGTTCCAGATCGTTGCGATGGACCACATTCCGTAGCAGCCAAGGTCGCACAAGGGCAACACGGAGCTTCTCATCCGGGTAGATCTGCTCACGGGATACGTTATCGCCAAGGAAAGCACGTCCAGGACAGCGCAAACCATCGCCGAGAATTGAGAGGAGTGTGTTCTGACGCTTTAGTCCTAGCGAAGTGTGGTGTTGGAGAAACCACAAAATCGTCAAGTTTGGCTTCCTCACAATACATACAACAAATTCACCGAGTCTAAGGCCGGCGACTCTGTGTGGCCTGCGCTATGGTTGTCCCTTCGCGATTCGGCCCTTCCGGGACAGCGGTGGAATTGCTCCGCAGTCGCCAGCTACCAATCTCTCCAGAGGCCTGCCTGAGCTTAGCAGCCTCCATTCCTCAACCCTGTAACCTCACACCAAAGGATGGACGTCGGCGCGCGAGCGCTTACAGGTCACCGAGCGCAGCGTACGCTCAACTAGAAGATTAACGACGTTCTGGGTTAGAGACCCGTCGACTCGCCAAGTTGGCGAGATTTGTCTTCGCTGGTAGCGAGAAATGCCCTTCCCCGGGCCGACCTTAACTCTTGGCGCTACCAGTCGCTTCCCTACAAGCTATGCCTCTCGGGGAACGACGGCAGGCATCCAATCCGTGCAGGGACTTGCCGGAAGAGTGTGCACTTGTCTAGGACTTGGAAAATTCTGCTCTCTTAGTTATGTCGTAGTCTTTTGTGGAAACTCTAAGGGGTTTCCGTTTCCTATCCTTCCTATACAAATATGCAATAAAATGGTCCGTTACTACTCCTACCTTGCCGCGGTGACCTCTGCCACAACGGATCTTCGCACCCTGCGACCCTTCGTGGCCAAAGATCTTGGGCTCGCTAAGTCGAGATCAAGTCTCTCGCCAGGTCGAAGTTGACCCTTCGCCAAGTCTGGCCATACTCGACTGGACTTCGCTGAGTCGGATGAGACCGACTCGCTGAGTCTTCTTGCGCACTCGCCAACTGTGTACCACATAGTTCGCTGACTTAGTGGCTGTTAGCCTGAGCCATGGCATATGCCAGAACAGAGGATTTGCTACACTACAGAAGCCATTGTCGAGTTCAGCCTATCTTGGACGACCTGCAAGGACAATCACAACCAGTAATTAGCAAGCTAATAACAGCACCACTGTTTTGACTGGCTGCCACGCACACTCTCCAACTTGACGGTGCAGCAGCAGCCAGCTTTTTCCCGCTCGGACCTTTCCGTCCCTGCGCTTCACTGTGTTAAGACTTGTCGCGCACTGTGGGTCCCCTACGCGGGTCGGGTAGCTGTCTGTCGCGTTTGGTGAGAGGGGATTAGGAACACTAGTCACCGGTAGCCTCCAAGAACGGTCGATAGGAACGCTCGAGTAAATGAAAACCTTCTTAGTTAGACTTTAAAACCTTCTTCTTGTCCTTGTAGGTCTTGGTCTTCGATACTCAAACGCTCTTCAAAGCCGACTTGGGGGCCGTAGGGAAATGCACAACTAGGGTCGGCTCGGTGCAGCTTGCGAGGGCGGGCTACTTGATTCTCTGGCTCATACCTTGCTCCAGCCGCCATGCTCACTGCGCCTGCCGCCAATACATAGATTCTCTGTCCACTTGGACCTTCACCTGGTCCTTACAAGCGTCCACCTCCTTGGCTACGCCAGGAATCAGCTGCTGCAGTCCTCTCGGGCACCTGCTCGACTGAAAGCTGAACCGTTCCACGGAACGGTGGGGTTCCCTGGGCCACGGTTGAGGTATCCTGTTGCTTGATCCACGCGCCGCGGTGCGGGACATCCTCCCGACTCGGGTTCTGACGTCCCCGCAGAACCTCAGTGTTGCTCGAGTATTCACGTTCCAGCTCCTGCACAACCTGTCGAGATCGACGCAACTCCGCCTGGATTGCCACGGGCGACCTCATTTCTCGCATCACTGGAGCCGTCCTTACCGAAGGGGCAGGGACTCTGGCAGTCGCTCGTCGACCGTTCTTCCTTCCACTCGCCCTTGCACTAGTCCTTGCTGGTCGACACGGCACGGTCGACTGTTCCAGTCCGCTCGAAATGGCAGCTTCGCCTGCTGCTCTATGGTCGAAACCTGCGCGAATGTGACTCCAGCCACGGCTAGCTACATTGTCGGGTGACATCTGCCGCAGTTCCTGGAAGACACCGACCTGTGCCAGCCAGTACAATCCCACCACGACCAGGACGCCGATTGCTGTGACGTCCTGCACCCACGAGCCCCACTCGAACACTCGACTGAGCACATTCAGACCGAACAGCACGAGCAGAGCACCTTGCCATCCACGGAGCACAACTTCTAGTACACGTAGAACGGTCAAGGGTAGGTAAAAGACGACCGCACAGACTAAGGCCACCAGCCAGAACGCTCCTAAGACCATGCCTTCAGCGCGTCTGTAAGACGCTACCGTGGCCCGGAGTGTTCCACGCCCGTATCGCAATGACGAGCCCCACAACGCTTGAACCGTGTCGGGCAGGTAAATGCACCAGAATTCGTGAAGCAGATCCCAATACTTGTATGCTAGTACTCCATACAAACCGTAGTCGTCCAGTCCAGCGTCAACGACTTCCATCGGTACCGAGAACGCAGCATCGAAGAGCGTCCATAGGTAGTCTCCTGGCGGCAACTCTCTGATGCCCTCGTCCTTCGCAACACAGATGTAGCCTTCCAAGATCCTGGCCGCCAGCTGCATGTGAAGCGTTCCAACGGCAACGGTGTTCGACACTACTCGTAGTCCGATGTTGCGTAGAGGAGCAGTAGTCACCCACACGAGGACCGTTCCACCTACCAGCACGGCATACACGGGGTACAACTCGGGCCGACGGGCCCGATCCAGCAGTGACTCAGGTACCAGGAGTTGCTCCAGCGGCGACGTCGGAGCAGAAGGTGGCTCCATTACCACCCTGGCCTCTCTCCTAACTTGTTTCGCTAAGTGAAAGTCACGCCCTTGGCTGCTCTTTCCAGTAGTAGTCCGTTCCCATCTTTCAGTCAGTCTTGTCGCCCACTACGATCCCCACTATTCCCCTGTCTCTCGAGCTCACAACCAAGATGGCGAAGAAGTCAGCGCCAGCTAAGTCTCCCGCGCGCTCCAAGGCCACTGCCAAGGGCAAACGCCGTCGCGAGGAGGAGGACGAGGCGAGAGGGGTGCGGGCGGCACAGCAGCAGTTCTGGGAGTCGCTTCGCTGTGTCTTCTTTGAGAACGCTAGTTCCACAGGGCTCGGGACGGCCGACGCCTTAGCTAAGGCCGTCCTGGACTTCGAGAGCACCGATGGGCTTTGGAACGGTCCGATCACTTTGGTCCCACCGCCCGCCGAGTCCTCGTATCGCCGCAAGTTTGAGCGGCACCCCGACTTCGACGTCCCGGACGACTTTGACCAGACTGAAGGCCTCGCACCACCGGCCAAGAAGCGGAAGACCTCGGCGGACACTGTTGTTGCTGCCGACAAAGCCACCTTCGGGTTCGAGTTGCCTTTTAACGTCGACCCGAAGATCAGCGGCGATCTGAAGACCGTCTTCGAGAAGGCCCGCGCTAAGAAGCGCCTTCCGTACCAGTTGGCGTACCCGTGGAACGGTGTGGAGCTCTGGTATGATCCCGCTGCTTACCCGGAGGTGTACTTGGAACACTGGCGCTTTTGGAACAAGAATCGCGCCGTCTTCTGGCAGTGTTCTCTTCACCCGCCTCTCGCCAAGGAGGCCCAGGGAGCGTTCCGTAAGCAGAAGATGAATGTGAGACGAGCTCGCCTCCGCTTCATCAGTCTCTGCGTAGAGACTTGGGGACTGTTCGCGTTCCTGCGCCTGCTCGAAGAGGGGAACGATCAGCTGATGTGGCTTGGTGGGAAACCAGGTAAACGCAGTGTCGCGGCCAAGTCGAAGGAGTTCAAGGGCGACCCCGCGTTGGACCTGGCCGTGCTGTACACTACGGCGGAGCCTCGCTACCTTGCCAAGATCGAGGGCGCCTTGGACCCCAAGAAGATCGACTCGGACGGGTTTTCAAGCGTTCCGTCTCTGTTGTCTGTTTCGAGAGCACTGGACCCGGACACGGGCGTCGACGACCGGCTTTCTGATCGTGCCCTGGCTCGAGCCCGCCTCGACTTGAAGCCCACAAGGAGCATCCGTCTGCTTGGATTGACGATGAGATAGCCCAGAAGCTCTCACGAATGACCGCATCGGGCGCGTGAAGGTCGAGGACAAGGTCTACAAGCCGAAGGTCCATCAGTTCGACGAGAACGAGCGTAAGACCCCGGTTACTCGATCTTCAAGCGCAAGGACGGTTCCTTCGCAGCCCTCGCTCCCAAGAACGGTGGGCGGGCCGACTTTGACTGGGAGATCCTTCCATCGACGACCGTTCCCGACGACGGCGACATCGAGGATGAAGACGAGGACGATAAGCCTAACGACGACTCCGCAAGCGAGGTCGCTCAGCAAGAGCTCTTCGGTGACGACGACGAAGCCGATGAAGGCGATGACGACGACCCCAAGGAAGCAGGAAAAGACGGCCAGGCAGGCGGCGACGACGACGGCGGAGGGGACTCGAAGGCCGGTCACGAACCTAAACGAGGGGAGCACCACCCCGACAGCGATCACGGCAAGGGACAGTCGAGCCCCAACGATGACAAATTAGCGCCCTCCAAAGACAAATCCTCCAAGCCGAAGCCCTCGCCCAAGTCGAAGGCCAAGTCCTCGTGATCGGCAACCGTTCCAAGGCCGCCATTCTCGATTCGGCGAAGCAACCCATCCTCCAGGCCACGCAAAACTTTCATCTCGTAGCGTTCCTCTTACCAATCTTAACAAGCACCATGTGATCCGTTCCGGCCTCGTTATACATCCGTTCGATTTGTTCTCCTCGAGTCACACGAAAATATAAAGCATCAATCATATACAATATGTAAGTAAGCCTCACCGGTGCGTCTTATCCACGCTTACAGTAGTTCTCCAGTAAGAGACCTTGACGACAACTGTTCCTAGAACAGTATGTCGTTGTCTTCGGCGGCAATATTTGCATCAGCCAGCCGAACACTTCGCCGCAGTTCCGGCAGACCGCTCGCTGCGCTCAGCGTTCTCAAAGACCCGTATCATCACGTCGAAGGTAGGGCTAAGGGCGGAGGCAGCGATCCACCGAGTTTCGTACGTCGCCAGCAGAACTAAGTATTGTTTTTCTCGGCGCACTCGGCGCTTCGCCAGAATATCAACTACCGGGAGGCTGGCGTTTGTGAACGCAGTTTCTTCGTCTCCAATTGTACGTCTCTCGATGAAACTCGTTCCAGGCAAGTCCTGCTCGATCAGAGGGCCGGCGCCATCACTCCCTGGATCGGTCTCCACCCCTTCCGGGACTTCTGTAGGGAATGGTCGGCTCCAAAGTCCCCGGAACCGCTTTAGCCTGTTCACATTGACAGTTACAACACGGTCCGGGTGACTGGGAATCGCTATTCGGTAAGCGTTCTCGTTGACCGTTCTACGACACGGTAAGGTCCATGCCAGGCAAAGCTAACTTCTTTGACGTCCTCGTTCCTCTCTTTGCTCGAAAGAACTGGTACACCCACACGGGATCACCTACCGCAAACGCCACGGAGACCTGTTGTTCCAAGCGTCTCTCATGTCGATCTTGAGCTTTAATCAGTTGCCGCTCTACTAGTCGTCGTGAATCCCGAAGAGATAGGTATAATTTCCGTCGATAATCAGCTACCTCGTTACTCCGCCAATCCTTCGAAGTGTTTAGGAACGCTAAATCCAAGGGCAATACTGGTTCTCGTCCGTAAAGTGAGAAGAACGGTGAGTCACCCAAAGCTTCATGGTAGGAGGTACGGTATGCGAACAGAACTCTCTGTAAGTAGAGATCCCAGTCCTGTTGTGTTTCGCCAACATACATCTTCAGCATACCTATCAGCGTCCCATTGAACCGTTCCACTAGTCCTTGCGTCTGAGGATGGTATGCTGAGCCAAAGTACTTCTTAATTCCAAGCGTGGTGTACAGGGACCGTGCCAGCTCGGACGTAAAGTTCGAGCCACGGTCGCTCAGCAAACGCTCCGGCACTCCATGTCGGGAAATGACCCCATCAATCATCACCTCAACAAAGGTAATGGTGTCCAGTGCAGCGACTGCGAACGCTTCGGCCCACCTGGTGAAATAGTCCACGAACACTAGGATGAACTTGTTGCCTCTCGGAGTTTCCTTCAACGGTCCAACTGCATCTACTACTAGCAGAGAGAAGGGCCCTCCGAGTTGTTGCACTGGCATTCGCTGCATGAGACCGTTACGCCAGGGCCGGTGCCCCTTTCCACTCCCGCACACTTGGCAAGAACGGACATACTCGGTCACATCGCGCTTCCATCCGTGCCAGTACGCGTGTTTCCTAACCTTATCGAGCGTTTTCTTCTGTCCCACGTGTGCCGCGAACACATCCGTGTGGCAGTAGTGTAAAACAGTTTCTATGAAGTCAACGGGGATAACAGGAACGGTTATGGACCGAGCATGGCCTCCAGCGGCCTTTAAGTGCACCTTCCTCATCAGGGCACCGTTCTCCACAGTGTAATGCGGTGCCATTTGGAGTGTTCTTGCGCGTAGCTGTGCGTCCAATGCCAGAGCTCCATCACGCAAGAATGCTACCAGCGCCTGTATCCATGGCGTTCTCTGTTGTTCATCCACAAACTTTTCACGATCTAATCCGAACTGGTCTATTGGCGAGGGCAATACATTGCTTGGATCCTTCTGCTCTTCATCTTCTTGTTCCTCTTGCGGCGGTGGTGGTGGCGCTTCGTCCCATCACTGTTCTCTACTTCCACCGCCTCCGTTAGCTCGCTCTCACTGCGTTCGGAACCGTTCCCTCGGAGTGTTCCACTCTCCCCGACTCGATCGAAACTCTGTTCTTCGGGAGAGTCGACTTCATTCAATAGATCCTGCATAGTGACAGCGTTCACTGTAGCCGTATACAATCGCGACAATCCGTCGGCGTGCCCCATGGCCGTTCCTGGCTTGTGGAACACACGGAATCGAAGCTGTGACAACTCCATTGCCCACCGTGCTAACTTAGCGTTGTCTGTACGGTTGTTAGGGCTGAACACCCATGTGAGGGCCTTGTGATCAGTATATAGATCGAACTCCCGACGGTCAAGGTAGCACCTAAACTTACGAGTCGCCCAAACAATTCCCCAGCACTCAATCTCGGACGTTCCGTTCACCTTGGAGATCCAGTTTCGCTGAGAACCTATTAGCAGCTTACTCGCATACGCAATGGCACGATCGTTACTGTCCACCTCCTGCATAAGGCAGGCTCCGACCGCCAAATGCGAAGAGTCTACGAACAGCTTGAAGCGCTTCGTGAAGTCGGGATATACGAGGATCGGTGGTTTCATCAGCCGTCGCTTCAGCTGCCGGAACGCTGACTCACAGTCCTCCGTCCACTGGAATCCCACACCGTTTTGTTTCAGTCTTTCGATAGGCGCCGAGATGGCGGCATATCCTGGGATGTATCTACGGAAGTAGCTTGTCAGGCCCAGGAACGCTCGCACTGTGTGCAAATCATGAGGTCGTTGGACGTTCAGCACTGCTTTGACCTTCTCCGGGTTTGGCAAAATTCCTGAAGGCGTCACGATATGACCGAGGAACGCTACCTGGTCCCTCCCCAGTGACATTTCTTCATCTTTAGCTTGAAACCCGCCGCACGGAACCGTTCCAAGACTTGACGAAGTCGAATGAGGTGTGTAGGGAAATCTTCGCTGAACACGACACAGTCATCGAGATAAACTAAGCATGTTCTCCACTTAAGATCCACTAAAACGTTCTCCATCAAGCGTTCAAATGCCGGTACAGCGTTGCACAGGCCGAAAGGCATCACCAACCACTCGAACAGTCCAAATTTACTCGTGAACGCTGTCTTCTCCACACTATTCTTTGCCATCGGAACGTTCCAGTAACCAGAGGCGATGTCCATGGTTGAGAACAGTTTAGCGTTCCCCAACACATCCAATATGTCATCAATTAAAGGCATGGGGTAACAATCCTTTACCGTTACAGCGTTCAGGCGACGGTAATCAATGCAGAAACGGATTCCGCCGTCCGGTTTCCTGATCATCAGCACGGGACTAGCCCATGGACTCACGGACGGTCTGATCAGCCCCAGATCCAGATATTGCTGGATCTCGGCTTCCATAACTTCACCTTCTGCCTGCGATACTCGGTACGGTCGCTGTTTCAGAGGGGAATGGTCACCAGTGTCGATCGAGAACTCCAACAGATCCGTTCTTCCTGGTCTCTTCGAAGTCTCGACGAACAAGTCCTTGAAAGTGTTCAATTCCGCTGTCAGCAACCGTTGCTGTTCTTCGCTCAACTTGGAACCGGTAAAATCAACTTCCAGACCGTTCTCATCGTTCATTTCGAGGCCTGGCATTCGTTGTTGAGGACCGTTCTGACGAGCAGGAGCTCCCACTGCTCCAATAACTTCACTGACTGACACTCCGCCTGCTGCTGTCTTCTTACCATCCTCGGAACGCTCAATTTCGAAAGCGGACTCGGGAACCACGGTCACACCGGCCACTCTCGTACCTCGTTCTAGCACTACTTCTTCTGCTGAGGCGTTGCAAACTTCCACAAGCACCTTTCCCTGGGTAACAGTACAGAGTGTTCTCGCGACTCGCACAGTCGGATCTAGTGTAGCTAAACCTTCGACGAGGACCGTTGCTTTGTCAGTCACCGCGGAGGGGACATCCGCCACCACCAGAGCTTGACCGCCGGGTACCAGACGGATCGAGCTCGAAACTCTCGAGGTGTACGTCTCCTCGACGCGCGTGACTCCTAACTGGAACACTTCGCCTGTGTCCTTGAGCGTCATTGTCCGGTCCTCAATGTCTACTACTGCACGAAACGCCGCTAGCGTATCCGTTCCAAGAACAGTGTCGATGTGCAAGTCCTCTGCAACCACGAACGGGAGTAACTTCTCCAGTGATCCCAGCCGAATGAGAAGGTCGATAACACCTCGAACCTTCAAAGGTGACCCTGCAACGCCGTTCAAATTCCCTTGGTACGGTCGCAACGGGGCCGAAGCACGCCCCAAGCGTTTTAGCACTTTTCGATCCACCAGACTCACTATAGCACCAGTGTCTGCAAGCATTTTCGCGGGCGTGTCTTCAATAAACCCTGCCGACACTGCCTCAACCCCGTCGACGCAGGCGTACTGGATGGAGCAGATCACTCTCTTACCACCCGGAACAACGCTTGGACCGTTCTCGGCATCGTCTTGGTCAACCGGATCGCCGACTTCACACAGTCCAGCCCTACGAGGACGCGGCTGCTCGAGCTCTCGCTCCACCTTTTCCAGGTAGAGGTAGGGGTCGTCCTCAACTTCAGGGAACGGTCCCCGGTCGCTCAACGGTTCCGACTCAGTCACCCGCGGTGGACGGTCGAAAGTCACTCTCTTGGTCGGCGCCATACGTGATTGTGGAGATGTAAGGGTTGACTCCTACGAGACTGTGGAGACGTAAGGGTCGACGCCATACGCGACTGTGAAGATGCACGCCGTCCTCGAGAACCGTTTCTTCGGAGGATTTTGGTGACGATCATCGGGGCCGTTATCTCGTACACCTGTCGCGCTCGGTCCAAGACCTGTCCTAGCACCTCGTCTCCCATAACTAAGCCAGCCCGAGCCAGCAGTTCTCGCGCGCGCGCCTCGTCGAAGGCGGCAACTTCTACCTTGCCTCGCTCCGGGGTACACCGTCGTCCGGAGGGTCTACAGGCTCTGCCGCGCGCCTGGCGGCGGCGCCTTCGCAAACGAGATCATACACCAGTTGGCGCGCTAGCGAGCGCCACTTCTTGTCGCGTCCGAGCTCCGCACGACCAATTCCGGCCACGCAAGCGACGACAACTTCATTGTCCAACGGCACCAGTAAGTTCTCTCGCACCGTGTCTTCGTCTACTGGAACGGTCACCTTGGAACGTTTTTTAATCTCTACTTCCCCAGGGTCTAGATCCAGCCCCGGTGCTGGCGGATCCTCACACACAGTTCTCGCTTTGACCGCCAACACAGGCTTCGCTACAGACTCCACTGCCTTCCGGAAGTCGCGGTTCGCTCTCTTGGCCTCTTCGCTCTGTGCCAGAGTCTCGTCGAACCAAGTCAACCAATACTCCGGCGTCGACTGTTCCCCGGTGAAGCGTTCCTTGTGCGCTCCAACACGTCCTCGGAGATCCCGAGGATCTCACTCAACTCGACCGTACTCGGCGGCTTCAAGCGTTCTGCGTTCTCCTTCATTCGGCGTTTGAGTGCGACCTCGTCGAGCGGGTATAACCGTTCCTCGATCTCTTTGTCGTACTCCTCAGGTTCTTCCTCAGCGGGACCTTCTTCACCCTGCTCCCACGCGTCCAGTTCTTCATCCGTGAACAATGGAGCGTGGTCCTCGATGGAAGGACACGGCTTTGCCTCACCGTTCCGTTCCACGTCCTTCTCTACTTCACACCGAATTCTCGGCGTTTCTTCTTCGGCCGAATCCCTGGCCATTTCCTCTGAGTCTCTCCCCAACTCGGGCAACACCACCGAACCCTCTTTGCTCACCGTTCTCGTCCCTTTGCCGAGGTCCGGTTTTGACTCTGACGATGCCGTTAAATTCACGTCGACACTCGACCCCGAAGTCTTCACCTGACCATTCCTCCGCTCAGACGCGAGCGGCTTCGCCTCGCTGGCCTGAATGTTTGCTAGCAACGGAGCTGCCGAAGGAAAAATGGTTCCTTGACACTTGGTAGCCCCTGTTCCAGCGTCGGGTAACGGATCCCCTACCGTTCCCGTGTTTACCATACGACCGTTCTTCCCTGACGATCGACATTTCTTCTTCTTGGGATCACCCTGCCCAATATTCTCCGGTACTCGGCGCAACTGGCCGTTCTTTTCACTTTGTCCTTGTTCTCTGACGGCCCGGACTTGGCCGACGTCGCTGTCCCCGCGACTTTACTCGTTTTCACTTCACTCGTCTTCACCTTCTCGACGGGCAGCACAATCTCGACTGTGCTCACCCTCACACGATCACTTGCTTGCCTTTTCACTGTTCCACTGTTCTCTCGGTCGTCGACAGGAACGCCACCAACTTGGTTCGTCCCCGCCGCTATCACCGGAGCCACCGTTCCCGTTTGCACTCCTTCACGGGCCTCTCCGGTGCTCCTCACTACGCCGCCTGCCAGACAAGGGGAGGGAGCGACGCTCTCCTTCCCCTCCCCTGTCCTCCCTATTGACGGGCAGGAGCGGTCGCCGGAGCAGAACTAGCAGGAGCAGCCACAGTTCTCGCTTCCCGCTGCGCCATACCGAGTAAAACTTGGACGAGCGGACAGTTTGCCATAGAATGGTCCTCGCTCTGACAGAACCCGCAGCGATCGCGACGCCCCTGGCCTCCACCAGATCCACCGTTCCGAGAAGCGGTACACTCCATGGAGTAATGACCCAGTACGCCGCACCGACGACAGACACCGTTCCTACGAGTGCACGTATCACGGCCGTGACCACGGCGGTCACAACGCCCACACACGATGTCTCCCTCTTGGGTGTACCGGTCCGCGGCCTGACGGATCCCCTGGAATCGAGTGTTCTGCGCTCCAGCGTTCACTGGCGCGGTTTGCACCGGAGCCACTGTAGAACGGTTCCGCGGAGACCTTGGAGCTTGCAACATTTGCTGTTGTTGCGCCAGCATGGACTGCATCTGCTGCATCATGTCCATCATCTGGGACTGTGAAGACTGACCACCGTTCCCGACATCACCAGCGAAGTCTTCATCACGCTCAACAGGTATCTGCATGTTCTTGAACAGTAGAATCATGACTGCTTCCTCGATCGAAGTCACCATTGTAGTTTGGAGCGCAGCCGTCCACACACTGTTCCGTATCCCTGCTAGGAAGTACTGGTAACGCATGAGAGAGTCGAGAATGCTGGCCTCGTCACACAAGTCACGGATGCGATCAGCCCACTCTTCTACGGATTCACCCCGAGAACGCTTGGTATTCTTCAACCGTTCCATCATTTGAGGAGGTGAAATACACAGGAATCGGTTGTGGAAACGGATCCTCAGCGTCTCGAAGTTCACGATGCGTGAGTGTGCCCACCAGTCCTCACCAGTCTTGCCCTTTACGCAGCGCCTGAACACAGTCATCCGCAGGTCGTCATCCATCCCACGGGTGATTCTTTCAAACTCGGCCCAGAACGCTCTCGCCTTCTCGACTGTGGAGCCATTCGAGTAGAAAGGATTTATGAGGTCCACTGCATTCTTGATAGAAGGACTCAAGTGGACGCGCGCAACGGTCGGCGCTGCAGGCTGCCCGGTTGGAACACTCGTTCCCCACGCACCATAGGAATGGTTCGGGGCGGCGGCAGCAGCCCGGTATTTGGCAAACCTCCTCCGTACCCCATGGGAGGAGCGTTCGAGACGGTCGGAACCGGGGGCGATGCAGGAACGGTCGACGTCGGTACATGCCGCCTAGGCCACCAGGCCGACAGCGCAGCCAGCTCGCTGGCCGAGAACAGTCTCGAAGCTGGAATAGACGTCGCAGTGCTCGCCGGCACGGTCGTACGAGTCGGAGGTTGAGTCCACGCTTGACTCGCAGCAGGTTCCGGCTGGTTTGGCGTTACTGAGGCGGGCTGCGGACTGGCAGCGGGCGCTTGAGACGCCGTTCCCCAACCAAAGTCACACTCGCCGTGCTCGGGGCGGTTGTTGATAGCCTTGGTAGCCATTGTAACCTTGCGACGGCAGACTGCCTTGCGGAAGCGGACTGCTTGAAGCGGCCGCACCGAGCGTCGTCCTCAGGAACGGTTGCGTGAACGCCAAGCCGCCGGCACTACCTGATAGAGTCCAGCCGCCATAGCTAGCGATCGCTCCACGAGGCGTCGACGCAGGAGCACTCGACTGGGGGTCGGCGGAGGTACCGCTCCATATGGATAGGTGGTACCACCCGCATTGTGTAACAGTCGCGCCGGACTCCCTGACTGTTCCACACCGACAGACTCCGTTCTCTCCACAATCGCTGGTGCCGCCGACGGCGCTGCCGTCATTGGGGCCGCAGTCGTCGCCACGCTTGACACGGCGCCCACCGTTCCCTGGCCGTGCCCAGTGCTCATCCGATCCACGTTCATCGCTGGAGGAGCTGGGGACGGGGACGGTTCCTCAGTCGAAGACGCCACTGCCACTGCGGCTGGACCCGGGAGCGTTCCCGGCGGGCACGCGCTCTACGGCGCCAGTCATCGTCTCGCTCCTCAGAGTGGAGTGGGAACCCTTCCCTAGAGAGGATTGCTCGGATGTTCCTGCCGAGCCATCTTCGACCAGCTGGCGAGGTGACAATTGACGGCCTTTGTCCCGGCTCAACGTCAACTTCGTCCCCGAGAAGCCTTCGTCAAACTCTCCTCTCTCGGCGGCCGCAAGGAAGTCGGCAGGAATGTCGGGCAATACCCCGCTGTTCCTGGCACGGACTTCCGCCACCGTTACTAGCTCCTCCTCGGGGACGCCTTGGGTGATGAGGACCGTGCGTAACCGTTCCAGGTCGCCAGCTCGCATGTCGATTAGAGCCTCGACGACTGGCCCAGCATTAGACGTAGCCGTTCCTTGCGGGGTGCCGACCGTCTCGACTTCGACGTGCGCTACTTGCTCGTCGTCACTCGACTCAGACGGTTCCTCGCCTCGCGGGTCCATCGTGAAGATACTCCCCACGTTCTCCAACTCCAACCGTTCTTCGGCACACTCGTGCCTTTCTCCTCTCTCCTCAACTAGAAGCTACCCTGCTTCTCCACCAAACTGTCGCGCACTGTGGGTCCCTACGCGGGTCGGGTAGCTGTCTGTCGAGTTTGGTGAGAGGGGATTAGGAACACTAGTCACCGGTAGCCTCCAAGAACGGTCGATAGGAACGCTCGAGTAAATGAAAACCTTCTTAGTTAGACTTTAAAACCTTCTTCTTGTCCTTGTAGGTCTTGGTCTTCGATACTCAAACGCTCTTCAAAGCCGACTTGGGGGCCGTAGGGAAATGCACAACTAGGGTCGGCTCGGTGCAGCTTGCGAGGGCGGGCTACTTGATTCTCTGGCTCATACCTTGCTCCAGCCGCCATGCTCACTGCGCCTGCCGCCAATACATAGATTCTCTGTCCACTTGGACCTTCACCTGGTCCTTACAAGCGTCCACCTCCTTGGCTATGCCAGGAATCAGCTGCTGCAGTCCTCTCGGGCACCTGCTCGACTGAAAGCTGAACCGTTCCACGGAACGGTGGGGTTCCCTGGGCCACGGTTGAGGTATCCTGTTGCTTGATCCACGCGCCGCGGTGCGGGACAGAAGTGATAGAGACAGGCCTGTCAAGCAGTCAACGATCAGTAAGGGTAATTACGGCCGCTTACTCCCGTTTGGGATGAGAACTTGCGAGACTACGTTTTCGTATGTGGGGAAGAAGATGGTGATAGTTGGCAGCGACAGAAACTGGTGCATCCGCCAATGAGCGTTCACACACGCCATTGCAGGCATCGTACGCCCGACGGATTCGAAACAGTGAAGAGATATGTTTCGACGCAAGGTGAACTTGCTGGCGGGACTCAACGAAGAACATAATGAAAGTACGTCCTTGAGTATGTGATTATGAGACAAATGGTGTGTAAGGTCGGAATATGCGTAGCAACTGAATGTGCGTATGTAGGTTTGAATGTTTGTGTAGTACGAGTGTATGCAGCGTATCATTGGAGGTTGGGAAGTCTGTTGTCGAGGGAGAATATGTGTAGAATAAGCTTGTTGTATCTTATATAGATGTGTGTATGGGAACGACAAAAGGTATGTAGACTAGTTAATGCAACGAGGATTAAGGACAGGTAGTGGAAACAGGTCATGGATGACTATGCGTGCGAGAGTGTTATTTGTTCTTGGGAATCGTATGAAGGTGAGTGAGTGTACGCTTGTGTAGAGTAGGAGTAGGTGTCGAATATGTGTGTGTGGAGTGGGAATGTATGCAGAGAATGCGTGTTATTGTGTATGGATGTGTTCGTGTTTGCGTGTTCGTAGTATATGGTTTGAGTCAAATGAACGTGTCAATAGTATGCTTTGGTGATAGGTAAATGAGAAAGATAGCGTGGGAGTGAAAGAAAAAAGAAAAAAAGAAAAGAATGATAATAGTTGAGTATAATGAGATGGATTGGGATTAATAGAAAAGGTGATTTAAATGATTTGATAGAGTTAGTTGGTAATGTGGAAAAATGAGAAGAAGAAGAAGTATGTGGAGAGTATGGATAGTATAGAATAGTGTAAGAGTGTATATACGTGTGAGTGTATGAGGTGTGTAAGAGTAGATATGTAGATATTGTATAGAGAAGAATGAGTATGTGAAATAGGAGTGTTTAAAGAAGAAGTATGTAGAGAATAAATGGGTGTAGTGTAAAATATGAGTGTGTAAGATAAGAGTGTGTGAGAAGAAAAAAATGGAGTTGAGGAAGGAATAGAGAAAGTTTGAATAATAAAAATTGAAAAAAATGATGGATGGTTGTGTGTATAAGTGTATGAAGAGTATGGATGTTTGTGGTAAATAGAAGTGTATGTGGAGTGTGAGTGTGAGTATGAGTGAGTGTAAGTATGTGTGAGTGTAAATAGAGAGTAAGTGTAAAAGAGTGTGATTGTGAATAGAGTGTGATTGTTGTAGAGTATAAGTGTGTGTAAAGTATGAGTATGTGTAGAGTGTGAGTGTGTGTAAAGTATGAGTGTGTGATAGTGTGAGTGTGTGTAGAGTGTAAGTGTGTGTGGAGTGTGGGTGTGTGGAGTGTGAGTGTGTGTGGAGTGTGAGTGTTTTAGGGTTTGAGTGTGTGTAGAGTGTGAGTGTGTGTAAAGTATGAGTGTGTGATAGTGTGAGTGTGTGTAGAGTGTAAGTGTGTGTGTGTGGGTGTGTGGAGTGTGAGTGTGTGTGGAGTGTGAGTGTTTTAGGGTTTGAGTGTGTGTAGAGTGTAAGTGTGTGTGGAGTGTGGGTGTGTGAGTGTGTGTGTGTGAGTGTTTTAGGGTTTGAGTGTGTGTAGAGTGTGAGTGTGTGTAAAGTATGAGTGTGTGATAGTGTGAGTGTGTGTAGAGTGTAAGTGTGTGTGGAGTGTGGTGTGTGGAGTGTGAGTGTGTGTGGAGTGTGAGTGTTTTAGGGTTTGAGTGTGTGTAGAGTGTGAGTGTGTGTAAAGTATGAGTGTGTGATAGTGTGAGTGTGTGTAGAGTGTAAGTGTGTGTGGAGTGTGGGTGTGTGGAGTGTGAGTGTGTGTGTGTGAGTGTTTTAGGGTTTGAGTGTGTGTAGAGTGTAAGTGTGTGTGGAGTGTGGGTGTGTGGAGTGTGAGTGTGTGTGGAGTGTGAGTGTTTTAGGGTTTGAGTGTGTGTAGAGTGTGAGTGTGTGTAAAGTATGAGTGTGTGATAGTGTGAGTGTGTGTAGAGTGTAAGTGTGTGTGGAGTGTGGGTGTGTGGAGTGTGAGTGTGTGTGAGTGTGAGTGTTTTAGGGTTTGAGTGTGTAGAGTGTAAGTGTGTGTGGTGGGTGTGTGGAGTGTGAGTGTGTGTGGAGTGTGAGTGTTTTAGGGTTTGAGTGTGTGTAGAGTGTGAGTGTGTGTAAAGTATGAGTGTGTGATAGTGTGAGTGTGTGTAGAGTGTAAGTGTGTGTGGGTGTGTGGAGTGTGAGTGTGTGTGTGAGTGTTTTAGGGTTTGAGTGTGTGTAGAGTGTAAGTGTGTGTGGAGTGTGGGTGTGGAGGTGAGTGTGTGTGGAGTGAGTGTTTTAGGGTTTGAGTGTGTAGAGTGTGAGTGTGTGTAAAGTATGAGTGTGTGATAGTGTGAGTGTGTGTAGAGTGTAAGTGTGTGTGGAGTGTGGGTGTGTGTGAGTGTGTGTGGAGTGTGAGTGTTTTAGGGTTTGAGTGTGTGTAGAGTGTAAGTGTGTGTGGAGTGTGGGTGTGTGGAGTGTGTGTGGAGTGTGAGTGTTTTAGGGTTTGAGTGTGTGTAGAGTGTGAGTGTGTGTAAAGTATGAGTGTGTGATAGTGTGAGTGTGTGTAGAGTGTAAGTGTGTGTGGAGTGTGGGTGTGTGGGTGTGTGTGTGTGGAGTGTGAGTGTTTTAGGGTTTGAGTGTGTGTAGAGTGTAAGTGTGTGTGGAGTGTGGGTGTGTGGGTGAGTGTGTGTGGAGTGTGAGTGTTTTAGGGTTATATATATGGTCGGCGCTACATATGTATCGCACTAAAATGACGTCGCGTTATGGGCTCTATTTTGGGCTTGTGCTGCTGTTTATTCCTGTAGCGCGCTGCTTTTAGCGCCCAAATTAGTACTGCTCGATACACTATTTTCGGTTATCAGACGATACTGACGGTAATACTGAGCACAGCATAATGAAACGAAGTGTAGCTGGGTTTTTCAGTATGGCGAACACGATGGTGATACTCTGAGCGAGCAGAAACAGGCGCATCCGCCAATCAGCGATCCGCATCGATAACAACGGCTGTACTCCACCGATTGGGCTGAAAACTCAGAGAAATATGTTTTCATATACGGAGAACATGATGGTGATAGTCTGATGTGACAGAGACAGGTCCATCAGCCAATCAGCGATCAGTACCGATTGCTGCGGCTGTATACACCCGTTTGGGCTGAAAACTTGGGAGACTACGTTTTCATATGTGGGGAAGAAGATGGTGATAGTCTGAAGTGACAGAGACAGGCCCATCAGCCAATCAACGATCAGCGGAGATAACTGCGGCTGTAAACACCCGTCTGGGCTGAAAACTTGTGGAAGTATGTTTTCATATACGGGGAACATGATGGTGATAGTCACATGTGACAGAGACAGGCCCATCACCCAATCAGCGATCGGGAAGGATAGCTATGGCCGGAATTACCGGATTGGGATGAAAACGTGGGAGACTACGTTTTCGTATGTGGGGAAGAAGATGGTGATGGTTTGCAGCGACAGAAGCTGATGTATTGGCCAATGAGCGTTCACATACGCCATTGCAGGCATCGTACGCCCGACTCAATCGAAACAGTGAAGAGATATGTTTCGACGCAAGGTAAACATGCTGGCGGGACTCAACGAAGAACATAATGAAAGTACGTCCTTGAGTCTGTGATTATGAGACAAATGGTGTGTAAGGTCGGAATATGTGTAGCAAATGAATGTGCGTATGTAGGTTTGAATGGTTGTATAGTACGAGTGTATGCAGCGTATCATTGGAGGTTGGGAAGTCTGTTGTCGAGGGAGAATATGTGTAGAATAAGCTTGTTGTATCTTATATAGATGTGTGTATGGGAACGACAAAAGGTATGTAGACTAGTTAATGCAACGAGGATCAATAAGAAGTAGTGGAAACAGGTCATGGATGCCTATGCGAGAGTGGTATTTGTTATTGGGAATCGTATGAAGGTGAGTGAGTGTACGCTTGTGTAGAGTAGGAGTAGGTGTCGAATAGGAGTGTGTGGAGTGGGAATGTATGCCGAGAATGCGTGTTATTGTGTATGGATGTGTTCGTGTTTGCGTGTTCGTAGTGTATGGTTTGAGTAAAAGGAACGTGTCAATAGTATGATTTGGTGATAGGTACATGAGAAAGATAGCGTGGGAGTGAAAGAAAAAAGAAAAGAATGATATTAGTTGATTATAATGAGATGGGTTGGGATTGATAGGAAAGGTGATTTGAATGATTTAAAAGAGTTGGTTGTTAATGTGAAAAATGAGAAGAAGAAGAAGTATGTGGAGGGTATGGATAGTATATAATGGTGTAAGAGTGTATATAGGTGTAAGTGTATGAGGTGTGTAAGAGTAGATATGTAGATATTGTATAGAGAAGAATGAGTATGTGAAATAGGAATGTTTAAAGAAGGAGTATGTAGAGAATGAATGGGTGTAGTGTAAAGTATGAGTGTGTAAGATAAGAGTGTGTGAGAAGAGAAAAATGGAGTTGAGGAAGGAATAGAGAAAGTTTGAGTAATAGAAAATTGAAGAAAAATGATGGATGTTTGTGTGTTTGTGTGTATAAATGTATGTAGAGTATGGATGTTTGTGGTAAATAGAAGTGTATGTGGAGTGTGAGTGTAAGTATGTGTGAGTGTAAGTATTTGTGAGTGTAAATAGAGAGTAAGTGTAAAAGAGTGTGAGAATGTGTATGTGAGAGGGTGAGTGTGTGTAGAGTGTGTGTGGAGTGTGTAGTGTGTATAGAGTGAGTGTGTGTGGAGTGTGAGTGTGTATAGAGTGTAAGTTTGTGTAGAGTGTGAGAATGTGTATGTGAGAGGGTGAGTGTGTGTGAGTGTGAGTGTAAAGTATGAGTGTGTGAGAGTTTGAGTGTGTGTAGAGTATTAGTGTGTGTAAAGTATGAGTGTGTGTAGAGTATAAGTGTGTGTAAAGTATGAGTGTGTGAGAGTGTGAGAATGTGTATGTGAAAGGGTAAGTGTGTGTGGAGTGAGTGTGTGTAGAGTATTAGTGTGTGTAAAGTATGAGTGTGTGAGAGTGTGAGTGTGTGTGGAGTGTGAGTGTATGTGAGAGGGTGAGTGTGTGTGAAGTGTGAGTGTGTGTAGAGTATTAGTGTGTGTGTGAAGTGTGTGTAGAGTATAAGTGTGTGTGGAGTATGAATATGTGAGAGTGTGAGAATGTGTATGTGAGAGGAGTGTGTGTATGAGTAGAGTGTGAGTGTGTGTAAAGAATGAGTATATGAGAGGTGAGGATGTGTATGTGTGGAGTGTGAGTGTGTATAGAGTGTGAGTGTTGTAGGGTTTGAGGATGTGTATGTGTGGAGTGTGAGTGTGTATAGAGTGTGAATGTGTGTGGAGATTGAGTGTGTGTGGAGTGTGAGTGTGTGTGAATTGTGAGTGTTGTAGGGTTTGAGTGTTGTAGAGTGTGAGTGTTGTAGGGTGTAGGGTGTTTAGGGTTTAGTATATGGGTAGTGTAATTTTTTTGCCAGTAACTTCGTGTCAAATTTTATATGGATTGACGCGGAATTTCCTTGCGAATTGAATGGTAACACGCACACATGCCACATATGACGGTTTACGGTACTTTCTGTACAAAAACTATGCTTGCGCAAAAACAAGCCAGTCATGTCGCATATTTTATACCGGAATTATACTCTCCATACCAGGTTTGTATACAAGGATTTTGCTCGGGAGGGCTGAATAACGCTGGAAGTGGCGCAAACGGGCCATCCGGCCGATTTTGACTTGGCAAGAACTTGGCGATAATGATGCAAGTGCGAGAGTTTTGTAGCCAAGTTGGGAGGGCTGTAGCGACCGAACTATGGCGAACGGCTCTATATATGGGCAACAAACCAATTGTTGAATGTATTGCAAACCGATTTGAACTTTCTTGGGTCACATCTATGTACTTTTGACAGATATAGAAAGGCGCAAAGATAGGCTTCCGCAGCAAAATGCGAAACTTTGTCGTCATTTTCGGAAGTCAATATTTATATTGAGTAGATACCGTTTGTACAATGATATAGCTGAATACATCCTCTTTCGAATGGTGTATAGAAAGTAGGACATAGACTGGTCACCTGCTTCGTTTTTGTACGATGAAAATGTCGTCTTGTTCGCAAATTCACGAAGCCAATATTTGCAGTAGAAACGTGAAAATTTTCAGACACGTAGTCGGTACATTGGCAGAGTTGGTAGTGAATGATGTGATAGACATAGACGAGACACTGTATTTTTTTAAAAGTATAACTTGTTGATGATTTGATCCAGTGTATTGGAATTCATCCACATTCAGATTACCGTAAACAATTTGGTAGAGTACAGTACACACTGTACAGTACTTTTGTGGAGTAAGGTACTTCATGGAAATGGCTACATTTTATTAAAAAATACTTTATTGTAAACCATGCAAAGCGCCCGTGTATTCGTCAGTTCCTTACCGCTAAAAACTCTCCCCAAAACTAAATACGGCTCCCTAACTACTGGTTGGCGCTGTCTTAGTCTGTCGCAATGATGCTCTCGCGCCAGACCCCTTGAACGTTTCTGCGACTGTCCGGACCAGTTCCTCTCGCTGGTCAGTTGACGGTCCCCATGTTCCCAGTAAGCTCTTGCACCTGTATCGCGTTCTGGCATTTCTCCCTATATATATATGGTCGGCGCTACATATGTATCGCACTAAAATGACGTCGCGTTATGGGCTCTATTTTGGGATTTTGCTGCTTTTTATTCATGTAGCGCGCTGCTTTTTAGCGCCCAAGTTAGTACTACTCGATACACTATTTTCGGTTATCAGACGATACTGACGGTAATAGTGATCACAGCATAATGAAACGAAGTGTAACTGGGTTATTCAGTATGGCGAACAGGATGGTGATACTCTGAGCGAGCAGAAACAGGCGCATCCGCCAATCAGCGATCCGCAACGATAACAACGGCTGTACTCCACCGATTGAGCTGAAAACTCGGAGAACTATGTTTTCATATACGGGAACATGATGGTGATAGTCTGATGTGACAGAGACAGGCCCATCAGCCAATCAGCGATCAGGAACGATTGCTGCGGCTGTACATACCGGTTTCGGCTGAAAACGTAGGGGACGACGTTTTCATATACGGGGAAGAAGATGGTGATAGTGTGAAAAGACAGAGACAGGCCCATCACCCAATCAGCGATCGGGAAGGATAGCTATGGCCGGAATTACCGGATTGGGATGAGAACTTGGGAGACGACGTTTTCGTATGTGGAGAACACGATGTTGATTGTCTGAGATGACATAGACAGGCCCATCAGCCAATCAGCGAGGAGCAACGTTATCTACGGTGGCACACACCTGCTTCGACTAAAACCTTGGAGAATCACGTTGTTGTATATGAGGAGCACGATGGTGACACTGCGAAGTGATAGAGACAGGCCTGTCAAGCAGTCAACGATCAGGAAGGTTAATTACGGCCGCTTACTCCCGTTTGGGATGAGAACTTGGGAGACTACGTTTGGGTATGTGGGGAAGAAGATGGTGATAGTTGGCAGCGACAGAAACTGGTGCATCGGCCAATGAGCGTTCACAGACGCCATTGCAGGCATCGTACGCCCGACGGAATCGATACAGTGAAGAGATATGTTTCGACGCAAGATGAACATGCTGGCGGGACTCAACGAAGAACATAATGAAAGTACGTCCTTGAGTCTGTGATTATGAGACAAATGGTGTGTAAGGTCGGAATATGCGTAGCAACTGAATATGCGTATGTAGGTTTGAATGTTTGTATAGTACGAGTGTATGCAGCGTATCATTGGAGGTTGGGAAGTCTGTTGTCGAGGGAGAATATGTGTCGAATAAGCGTGTTGTATCATATATACATGTGAGTATGGGAACGACAAAAAGGTATGTAGACTAGTTAATGAAACGAGGATTAAGGACAGGTAGTGGAAACAGGTCATGGATGGCTATGCGTGCGAGAGTGGTATTTGTTATTGGGAATCGTATGAAGGTGAGTGAGTGTACGCTTGTGTAGAGTAGGAGTAGGTGTCGAATAGGAGTGTGTGAGTGGGAATGTATGCCGAGAATGCGTGTTATTGTGTATGGATGTGTTCGTGTTTGCGTGTTCGTAGTGTATGGTTTGAGTAAAAGGAACGTGTCAATAGTATGATTTGGTGATAGGTACATGAGAAAGATAGCGTGGGAGTGAAAGAAAAAAGAAAAGAATGATATTAGTTGATTATAATGAGATGGGTTGGGATTGATAGGAAAGGTGATTTGAATGATTTAAAAGAGTTGGTTGTTAATGTGAAAAATGAGAAGAAGAAGAAGTATGTGGAGAGTATGGATAGTAGATAATGGTGTAAGAGTGTATATAGGTGTAAGTGTATGAGGTGTGTAAGAGTAGATATGCAGATATTGTATAGAGAAGAATGAGTATGTGAAATAGGAATGTTGAAAAAGAGAGTATGTAGAGAATTAATGGGTGTAGTGTAAAGTGTGAGTGTGTAAGATAGGAGTGTGAGAAGTGAAAAAAATTGGAGTTGAGGAAGGAATAGAGAGAATTTGAGTAAAAGAAAATTGTAGAAAAAGATGGATGTTTGTGAGTTGTGTATGTATGAGTGTATGTGGAGTATGGATGTTTGTGGTAAATAGAAGTGTATGTGGAGTGTGAGTGTAAGTATGTGTGAGTGTAAGTATGTGTGGGTGTAAATAGAGAGTAAGTGTAAAAAGTGTGATTGTGAATAGAGTGTAATTGTTGTAGAGTATAAGTGTGTGTAAAGTATGAGTATGTGAGAGTGTGAGGATGTGTATGTGTAGAGTGTGAGAATGTGTATGTGTAGAGTATAAGTGTGTGTAAAGTATGAGTATGTGAGAGTGTGAGAATGTGTATGTGTAGAGTGTGAGTGTATGTAGAGTGTGAGTGTGTGTAGAGTGTGAGTGTGTGTAGAGTGTGAGTGTGTGTAGAGTGGTGTGTATAGAGTGTGAGTGTGTGTAAAGTATGAGTGTGTGAGAGTGTGAGAATGTGTATGTGAGAGGGTGAGTGTGTGTAGAGTGTGAGTGTTGTAGAGTGTGAGTGTTGTAGAGTATTAGTGTGTGTAAAGTGAGTGTTGTAGAGTTTAAGTGTGTATAGAGTGTGAGTGTGTGTAAAGTATGAGTGTGTGAGAGTGTGAGAATGTGTATGTGAGAGGGTGAGTGTGTGTAGAGTGTGAGTGTTGTAGAGTGTGAGTGTTGTAGAGTGTGAGTGTGTGTAGAGTGTGAGAATGTGTATGTGAGAGGGAGTGTGTGTGGAGTGTGAGTGTGTGTAAAGTATGAGTGTGTGAGAGTGTGAGTGTGTGTAGAGTATTAGTGTGTAAAGTATGAGTGTGTGTAGAGTATTAGTGTGTGTAAAGTATGAGTGTGTGAGTGTGTGTGGAGTGTAAGTGTGTATAGAGTGTGAGTGTGTGTGGAGTGTGAGTGTGTGTAGAGTATAAGTGTGTGTAAAGTATGAGTATGTATAGAGTGTGTGTAGAGTGTAAGTGTGTGGAGTGTGAGTGTTGTAGAGTGTGAGTGTTGTAGAGTGTGAGTGTTGTAGAGTGAGGATATGTATGTGTAGAGTGTGATGTGTATGTGTAGAGTATAAGTTTGTGTAGAGTATAAGTTTGTGTAAAGTTATATATATGGTCGGCGCTACATATGTATCGCACTAAAATGACGTCGCGTTATGGGCTCTATTTTGGGCTTTTGCTGCTGTTTATTCCTGTAGCGCTGCTTTTTAGCGCCCAAGTTAGTACTACTCGATACACTATTTTCGGTTATCAGACGATACTGACGGTAATACTGATCACAGCAGAATGAAACTAAGTGTAGCTGGGTTTTTCAGTATGGCGAACAGGATGGTGATACTCTGAGCGAGCAGAAACAGGCGCATCCGCCAATCAGCGATCCGCAACGATACCAACGGCTGTACCCCACCGATTGGGCTGAAAACTTGGGAGACTACGTTTTCATATACGGGGAACATGAAGGTGATAGTCACATGTGACAGAGACAGGCCCATCATCCAATCAGCGATCAAGAACGATTGCTGCGGCTGTACATACCCGTTTGGGCTGAAAACTTAGAGGACGACGCTTTCATATACGGGGAAGAAGATGGTGATAGTGTGAAAAGACAGAGACAGGCCCATCACCCAATCAGCGATCGGGAAGGATAGCTATGGCCGGAATTACCGGATTGGGATGAAAACTTGGGAGACTACGTTTTCGTATGTGGGGAAGAAGATGGTGATGGTTTGCAGCGACAGAAACTGGTGCATCCGCCAATGAGCGTTCACAAAAGCCATTGCAGGCATCGTACGCCCGACGGATTCGAAACAGTGAGTAGATATGTTTCGACGCAAGGTGAACATGCTGGCGGGACTCAACGAAGAACATAATGAAAGTACGTCCTTGAGTATGTGATTATGAGACAAATCGTGTGTAAGGTCGGAATATGTGTAGCAAATGAATGTGCGTATGTAGGTTTGAATGTTTGAATGTTTGTATAGTGCGAGTGTATGCAGAGTATCATTGGAGGTTGGGAAGTCTGTTGTCGAGGGAGAATATGTGTAGCATAAGCGTGTTGTATCATATATAGATGTGTGT
This sequence comes from Phytophthora quininea, assembly GCA_011947345.1. Lineage (NCBI taxonomy): Eukaryota > Oomycota > Peronosporomycetes > Peronosporales > Peronosporaceae > Phytophthora > Phytophthora quininea. The sequence goes on from JAAVTG010000707.1 coordinate 26,486, forward strand.
ATGGGAACGACAAAAAGGTATGTAGACTAGTTACTGAAACGAGGATCAATAATAAGTAGTCGAAACAGGTCATGGCTGACTATGCGTGCGAGAGTGGTATTTGTTCTTGGGAATCGTATGAAGGTGAGTGAGTGTACGCTTGTGTAGAGTACGAGTAGGTGTCGAGTAGGAGTGTGTAGAGTGGGAATGTATGCAGAGAATGCGTGTTATTGTGTATGGATGTGTTGGTGTTTGCGTGTTCGTAGTAAATGGTTTGAGTAAATTGAAAGTGTAAATAGTATGATTTGGTGATAGGTACATGAGAAAGATAGAGTAGGAGTGAAAGAAAAAGAAAAGAATGATAATAGTTGATTATAATGAGATGGATTGGGATTGATAGGAAAGATGATTTGAATGATTTGATAGAGAGTTAGGTAGTAATGTGGAAAAATGAGAAGAAGAAGAAGTATGTGGAGAGTGTGGATAGTAGATAATAGTGTAAGAGTGTGTTATATATATATGGTCGGCGCTACATATGTATCGCACTAAAATGACGTCGCGTTATGGGCTCTATTTTGGGCTTTTGCTGCTGTTTATTCCTGTAGCGCGCTGCTTTTTAGCGCCCAAGTTAGTACTACTCGATACACTATTTTCGGTTATCAGACGATACTGACGGTAATACTGATCACAGCAGAATGAAACTAAGTGTAGCTGGGTTTTCAGTATGGCGAACAGGATGGTGATACTCTGAGCGAGCAGAAACAGGCGCATCCGCCAATCAGCGATCCGCAACGATACCAACGGCTGTACCCCACCGATTGGGCTGAAAACTTGGGAGACTACGTTTTCATATACGGGGAACATGAAGGTGATAGTCACATGTGACAGAGACAGGCCCATCATCCAATCAGCGATCAAGAACGATTGCTGCGGCTGTACATACCCGTTTGGGCTGAAAACTTAGAGGACGACGCTTTCATATACGGGGAAGAAGATGGTGATAGTGTGAAAAGACAGAGACAGGCCCATCACCCAATCAGCGATCGGGAAGGATAGCTATGGCCGGAATTACCGGATTGGGATGAAAACTTGGGAGACTACGTTTTCGTATGTGGGGAAGAAGATGGTGATGGTTTGCAGCGACAGAAGCTGATGTATCGGCCAATGAGCGTTCACACACGCCATTGCAGGCATCGTATGCCCGACTCAATCGAAACAGTGAAGAGATATGTTCCGACGCAAGGTGAACATGCTGGCGGGACTCAACGAAGAACATAATGAAAGTACGTCCTTGAGTATGTGATTATGAGACAAATCGTGTGTAAGGTCGGAATATGTGTAGCAAATGAATGTGCGTATGTAGGTTTGAATGTTTGAATGTTTGTATAGTGCGAGTGTATGCAGAGTATCATTGGAGGTTGGGAAGTCTGTTGTCGAGGGAGAATATGTGTAGCATAAGCGTGTTGTATCATATATAGATGTGTGTATGGGAACGACAAAAGGTATGTAGACTAGTTACTGAAACGAGGATCAATAATAAGTAGTCGAAACAGGTCATGGCTGACTATGCGTGCGAGAGTGGTATTTGTTCTTGGGAATCGTATGAAGGTGAGTGAGTGTACGCTTGTGTAGAGTACGAGTAGGTGTCGAGTAGGAGTGTGTAGAGTGGGAATGTATGCAGAGAATGCGTGTTATTGTGTATGGATGTGTTGGTGTTTGCGTGTTCGTAGTAAATGGTTTGAGTAAATTGAAAGTGTAAATAGTATGATTTGGTGATAGGTACATGAGAAAGATAGAGTAGGAGTGAAAGAAAAAGAAAAGAATGATAATAGTTGATTATAATGAGATGGATTGGGATTGATAGGAAAGATGATTTGAATGATTTGATAGAGAGTTAGGTAGTAATGTGGAAAAATGAGAAGAAGAAGAAGTATGTGGAGAGTGTGGATAGTAGATAATAGTGTAAGAGTGTGTTATATATATATGGTCGGCGCTACATATGTATCGCACTAAAATGACGTCGCGTTATGGGCTCTATTTTGGGCTTTTGCTGCTGTTTATTCCTGTAGCGCGCTTTTTAGCGCCCAAGTTAGTACTACTCGATACACTATTTTCGGTTATCAGACGATACTGACGGTAATACTGATCACAGCAGAATGAAACTAAGTGTAGCTGGGTTTTCAGTATGGCGAACAGGATGGTGATACTCTGAGCGAGCAGAAACAGGCGCATCCGCCAATCAGCGATCCGCAACGATACCAACGGCTGTACCCACCGATTGGGCTGAAAACTTGGGAGACTACGTTTTCATATACGGGGAACATGAAGGTGATAGTCCGATGTGACAGAGACAGGCCCATCACCCAATCAGCGATCAGGAGCGATTGCTGCGGCTGTACCCCACCGATTGGGATGACAACTTGGGAGACTACGTTTTCATATGTGGAGAACACGATGTTGCTTGTCTGAGATGACATAGACAGACCCATCAGCCACTCAGCGAGGAGCAACGTTATCTACGGTGGCACACACCTGCTTCGACTACAACCTTGGAGAATCACGTGTTTGTATACGCGGAACACGATGGTGACACTGCGAAGTGATAGAGACAGGCCTGTCAAGCAGTCAACGATCGGTAAGGTTCATTACGGCCGCTTACTCCCGTTTGGGATGAGAACTTGGGAGACTACGTTTTCGTATGTGGGGAAGAAGATGGTGATAGTTTGCAGCGACAGAAACTGGTGCATCCGCCAATGAGCGTTCACAGACGCCATTGCAGGCATCGTACGCCCGACTCAATCGAAACAGTGAAGAGATATGTTTCGACGCAAGGTGAACATGCTGGCGGGACTCAACGAAGAACATAATGAAAGTACGTCCTTGAGTCTGTGACTATGAGACAAATGGTGTGGAAGGTCGGAATATGTGTAGCAACTGAATGTGCGCACGTAGGTTTGAATGTTTGTGTAGTGCGAGTGTATGCAGCGTATACTTGGAGGTGGGAAGTCTGTTGTCGAGGGAGAATATGTGTCGAATAAGCGTGTTGTATCATATATATGTGTGTGTATGGGAACGACAAAAACGTATGTAGACTAGTTAATGCAACGAGGATCAATAAGAAGTAGTGGAAACAGGTCATGGATGACTATGCGTGCGAGAGTGTTATTGGGAATAGGTCGAAGGTGAGTGAGTGTACGCTTGTGTAGAGTAGGAGTAGGTGTCGAATAGGAGTGTGTAGAGTGGGAATGTATGCAGAGAATGCGTGTTATTGTGTATGGATGTGTTGGTGTTTGCGTGTTCGTAGTATATGGTTTGAGTCAAATGAACGTGTCAATAGTATGCTTTGGTGATAGGTAAATGAGAAAGATAGAGTGGGAGTGAAAGAAAAAAAGAAAAAATGATAATAGTTGAGTATAATGAGATGGATTGGGATTGATAGAAAAGGTGATTTGAATGATTTGATAGAGTTAGTTGGTATTGTGGAAAAATGAGAAGAAGAAGATGTGTGTGGAGAGTATATAATAGTGTAAGAGTGTATATAGGTGTAAGTGTATGAGGTGTGTAAGAGTAGATATGTAGATATGGTATAGAAAAGAATGAGTATGTGAAATAGGAGTGTTTAAAGAAGGAGTATGTAGAGAATAAATGGGTGTAGTGTAAAGTGTGAGTGTGTAAGATAAGAGTGTGTGAGAAGAGAAAAAATGGAGTTGAGGAAGGAATAGAGAAAATTTGAGTAATAGAAAATTGAAGAAAAATGATGGGTGTTTGTGTGTGTGAGTGTATGAGTGTATGTAGAGTATGTAGAGTATGGATGTTTGTGGTAAATAGAAGTGTGTGTGGAGTGTGAGTGTAAGTATGTGTGAGTGTAAATAGAGAGTAAGTGTAAAAAATGTGAGTGTGAATAGTGTGATTGTTGTAGAGTATAAGTGTGTGTAAAGAATGAGTATGTGAGAGTGTGAGTATGTATAGAGTGTGAGTGTGTGTGGAGTGTGAGTGTGTGTGAAGTATGAGTATGTATAGAGTGTGAGTGTGTGTAGATGTGAGTGTGTGTGAGTGAGTGTGTGTAGAGTGTGTAGTGTGTGTAGTGTGTGTAGAGTGTGAGTGTGTAGGGTATGAGTGTTGTAGGGTTTGAGTGTTGTAGGGTTTGAGTGTGTAGAGTGTGAGTATGTGTAGAGTGTGTGTAGAGTGTGAGAGTGAGTGTGTGTAGAGTGTAGAGTGTAGAGTGTGTGTGGAGTGTGAGTGTAAGTATGTGTGGGTGTAAAGAGAGTAAGAGTAAAAGTGTGATTGTGAATAGAGTGTTAGTGTTGTAGAGTGTGAATGTGTGTAAAGTATGAGTATGTGAGAGTGTGAGTATGTGTATGTGTATGTGTAGAGTGAGTGTGTGTGGAGTGTGAGTGTGTGTGGAGTGTGAGTGTAAGTATGTGTGGGTGTAAATAGAGATTAAGAGTAAAAAATTGTGATTGTGAATAGAGTGTTAGTGTTGTAGAGTGTGAATGTGTGTAAAGTATGAGTATGTGAGAGTGTGAGTATGTGTATGTGTATGTGTAGAGTGTGAGTGTGTGTGAGTGTGAGTGTGTGTGGAGTGTGAGTGTTGTAGAGTGTGAGTGTTGTAGAGTGTGAGTGTGTGTAGAGTGAGTATGTGTAGAGTGTGTGTAGAGTGTGGGAGTGAGTGTGTGTAGAGTGTAGAGTGTAGAGTGTGAGTGAGTTTGTGTGGAGTGTGAGTGTGTGTGAGGTGAGTGTGTGTGGGTGTGAGTGTGGGTGAGTATGTGTAGAGTGTGAGTGTGAGTGTGTGGAGTGTGAGTGTGTGTGGTGTGAGTGTATGTAGGGTGTAGGGTGTAGGGTGTAGGGTGTAGGGTGTAGGGTGTAGGGTTTAGGGTTTAGGGTTTAGGGTTTAGGGTTTAGGGTTTAGGGCTATATATATGGTCGGCGCTACATATGTATCGCACTAAAATGACGTCGCGTTATGGGGTCTATTTTGGGCTTTTGCTGCTGTTTATTCCTGTAGCGCGCTGCTTTTAGCGCCCAAGTTAGTACTACTCGACACACTATTTTCGGTTATCAGACGATACTGACAGTAATACTGATCACAGCATAATGAAAATAAGTGTAACTGGGGTTTTCAGTAAGGCGAACACGATGGTGATACTCTATATATATATGGTCGGCGCTACATATGTATCGCACTAAAATGACGTCGCGTTATGGGCTCTATTTTGGGCTTTGCTGCTGTTTATTCCTGTAGCGCGCTGCTTTTTAGCGCCCAAATGAGTACTGCTCGATACACTATTTTCGGTTATCAGACGATACTGACGGTAATACGGATCACAGCATAATGAAACTAAGTGTAACTGGGTTATTCAGTATGGCGAACACGATGGTGATACTCTGAGCGAGCAGAAACAGGCGCATCCGCCAATCAGCGATCCGCATCGATAACAACGGCTGTACTCCACCGATTGGGCTGAAAACTCAGAGAAATATGTTTTCATATACGCGGAACATGATGGTGATAGTCTGATGTGACAGAGACAGGTCCATCAGCCAATCAGCGATCAGTACCGATTGCTGCGGCTGTATACACCCGTTTGGGCTGAAAACTTGGGAGACTACGTTTTCATATGTGGGGAAGAAGATGATGATAGTCTGAAGTGACAGAGACAGGCCCATCAGCCAATCAACGATCAGCGGAGATAACTGCGGCTGTAAACACCCGTTTGGGCTGAAAACCTGTGGAAGTATGTTTTCATATACGGGAACATGATGGTGATAGTCACATGTGACAGAGACAGGCCCACCACCCAATCAGCGATCGGGAAGGATAGCTATGGCCGGAATTACCGGATTGGGATGAAAACGTGGGAGACGACGTTTTCGTATGTGGGGAAGAAGATGGTGATGGTTTGCAGCGACAGAAACTGGTGCATCCGCCAATGAGCGTTCACACACGCCATTGCAGGCATCGTACGCCCGACTCAATCGAAACAGTGAAGAGATATGTTTCGACGCAAGGTGAACTTGCTGGCGGGACTCAACGAAGAACATAATGAAAGTACGTACTTGAGTATGTGATTATGAGACAAATGGTGTGTAAGGTCGAATTATACATAGCAACTGAATGTGCGTATGTAGGTTTGAATGTTTGTATAGTGCGAGTGTATGCAGCGTATCATTGGAGGTTGGGAAGTCTGTTGTCGAGGGAGAATATGTGTCGAATAAGCGTGTTGTATCATATATAGATGTGTGTATGGGAACGACAAAAACGTATGTAGACTAGTTACTGAAACGAGGATCAATAATAAGTAGTGGAAACAGGTCATGGATGACTATGCGTGCGAGAGTGTTATTTGTTATTGGGAATCGTATGAAGGTGAGTGAGTGTACGTTCGTGTAGAGTAGGAGTAGGTGTCTATATATATATGGTCGGCGCTACATATGTATCGCACTAAAATGACGTCGCGTTATGGGCTCTATTTTGGGCTTTTGCTGCTGTTTATTCCTGTAGCGCGCTGCTTTTTAGCGCCCAAATGAGTACTGCTCGATACACTATTTTCGGTTATCAGACGATACTGACGGTAATACGGATCACAGCATAATGAAACTAAGTGTAACTGGGTTATTCAGTATGGCGAACACGATGGTGATACTCTGAGCGAGCAGAAACAGGCGCATCCGCCAATCAGCGATCCGCATCGATAACAACGGCTGTACTCCACCGATTGGGCTGAAAACTCAGAGAAATATGTTTTCATATACGCGGAACATGATGGTGATAGTCTGATGTGACAGAGACAGGTCCATCAGCCAATCAGCGATCAGTACCGATTGCTGCGGCTGTATACACCCGTTTGGGCTGAAAACTTGGGAGACTACGTTTTCATATGTGGGGAAGAAGATGATGATAGTCTGAAGTGACAGAGACAGGCCCATCAGCCAATCAACGATCAGCGGAGATAACTGCGGCTGTAAACACCCGTTTGGGCTGAAAACCTGTGGAAGTATGTTTTCATATACGGGGAACATGATGGTGATAGTCACATGTGACAGAGACAGGCCCACCACCCAATCAGCGATCGGGAAGGATAGCTATGGCCGGAATTACCGGATTGGGATGAAAACGTGGGAGACGACGTTTTCGTATGTGGGAAGAAGATGGTGATGGTTTGCAGCGACAGAAACTGGTGCATCCGCCAATGAGCGTTCACACACGCCATTGCAGGCATCGTACGCCCGACTCAATCGAAACAGTGAAGAGATATGTTTCGACGCAAGGTGAACTTGCTGGCGGGACTCAACGAAGAACATAATGAAAGTACGTACTTGAGTATGTGATTATGAGACAAATGGTGTGTAAGGTCGAATTATACATAGCAACTGAATGTGCGTATGTAGGTTTGAATGTTTGTATAGTGCGAGTGTATGCAGCGTATCATTGGAGGTTGGGAAGTCTGTTGTCGAGGGAGAATATGTGTCGAATAAGCGTGTTGTATCATATATAGATGTGTGTATGGGAACGACAAAAACGTATGTAGACTAGTTACTGAAACGAGGATCAATAATAAGTAGTGGAAACAGGTCATGGATGACTATGCGTGCGAGAGTGTTATTTGTTATTGGGAATCGTATGAAGGTGAGTGAGTGTACGTTCGTGTAGAGTAGGAGTAGGTGTCTATATATATATGGTCGGCGCTACATATGTATCGCACTAAAATGACGTCGCGTTATGGGCTCTATTTTGGGCTTGTGCTGCTGTTTATTCCTGTAGCGCGCTGCTTTTTAGCGCCCAAATGAGTACTGCTCGATACACTATTTTCGGTTATCAGACGATACTGACGGTAATACTGATCACAGCATAATGAAACTAAGTGTAACTGGGTTATTCAGTATGGCGAACACGATGGTGATACTCTGAGCGAGCAGAAACAGGCGCATCCGCCAATCAGCGATCCGCATCGATAACAACGGCTGTACTCCACCGATTGGGCTGAAAACTCAGAGAAATATGTTTTCATATACGCGGAACATGATGGTGATAGTCTGATGTGACAGAGACAGGTCCATCAGCCAATCAGCGATCAGTACCGATTGCTGCGGCTGTATACACCCGTTTGGGCTGAAAACTTGGGAGACTACGTTTTCATATGTGGGGAAGAAGATGATGATAGTCTGAAGTGACAGAGACAGGCCCATCAGCCAATCAACGATCAGCGGAATAACTGCGGCTGTAAACACCCGTTTGGGCTGAAAACCTGTGGAAGTATGTTTTCATATACGGGAACATGATGGTGATAGTCACATGTGACAGAGACAGGCCCACCACCCAATCAGCGATCGGGAAGGATAGCTATGGCCGGAATTACCGGATTGGGATGAAAACGTGGGAGACGACGTTTTCGTATGTGGGGAAGAAGATGGTGATGGTTTGCAGCGACAGAAACTGGTGCATCCGCCAATGAGCGTTCACACACGCCATTGCAGGCATCGTACGCCCGACTCAATCGAAACAGTGAAGAGATATGTTTCGACGCAAGGTGAACTTGCTGGCGGGACTCAACGAAGAACATAATGAAAGTACGTACTTGAGTATGTGATTATGAGACAAATGGTGTGTAAGGTCGAATTATACATAGCAACTGAATGTGCGTATGTAGGTTTGAATGTTTGTATAGTGCGAGTGTATGCAGCGTATCATTGGAGGTTGGGAAGTCTGTTGTCGAGGGAGAATATGTGTCGAATAAGCGTGTTGTATCATATATAGATGTGTGTATGGGAACGACAAAAACGTATGTAGACTAGTTACTGAAACGAGGATCAATAATAAGTAGTGGAAACAGGTCATGGATGACTATGCGTGCGAGAGTGTTATTTGTTATTGGGAATCGTATGAAGGTGAGTGAGTGTACGTTCGTGTAGAGTAGGAGTAGGTGTCTATATATATATGGTCGGCGCTACATATGTATCGCACTAAAATGACGTCGCGTTATGGGCTCTATTTTGGGCTTGTGCTGCTGTTTATTCCTGTAGCGCGCTGCTTTTAGCGCCCAAATGAGTACTGCTCGATACACTATTTTCGGTTATCAGACGATACTGACGGTAATACTGATCACAGCATAATGAAACTAAGTGTAACTGGGTTATTCAGTATGGCGAACACGATGGTGATACTCTGAGCGAGCAGAAACAGGCGCATCCGCCAATCAGCGATCCGCATCGATAACAACGGCTGTACTCCACCGATTGGGCTGAAAACTCAGAGAAATATGTTTTCATATACGCGGAACATGATGGTGATAGTCTGATGTGACAGAGACAGGTCCATCAGCCAATCAGCGATCAGTACCGATTGCTGCGGCTGTATACACCCGTTTGGGCTGAAAACTTGGGAGACTACGTTTTCATATGTGGGGAAGAAGATGATGATAGTCTGAAGTGACAGAGACAGGCCCATCAGCCAATCAACGATCAGCGGAGATAACTGCGGCTGTAAACACCCGTTTGGGCTGAAAACCTGTGGAAGTATGTTTTCATATACGGGAACATGATGGTGATAGTCACATGTGACAGAGACAGGCCCACCACCCAATCAGCGATCGGGAAGGATAGCTATGGCCGGAATTACCGGATTGGGATGAAAACGTGGGAGACGACGTTTTCGTATGTGGGGAAGAAGATGGTGATGGTTTGCAGCGACAGAAACTGGTGCATCCGCCAATGAGCGTTCACACACGCCATTGCAGGCATCGTACGCCCGACTCAATCGAAACAGTGAAGAGATATGTTTCGACGCAAGGTGAACTTGCTGGCGGGACTCAACGAAGAACATAATGAAAGTACGTACTTGAGTATGTGATTATGAGACAAATGGTGTGTAAGGTCGAATTATACATAGCAACTGAATGTGCGTATGTAGGTTTGAATGTTTGTATAGTGCGAGTGTATGCAGCGTATCATTGGAGGTTGGGAAGTCTGTTGTCGAGGGAGAATATGTGTCGAATAAGCGTGTTGTATCATATATAGATGTGTGTATGGGAACGACAAAAACGTATGTAGACTAGTTACTGAAACGAGGATCAATAATAAGTAGTGGAAACAGGTCATGGATGACTATGCGTGCGAGAGTGTTATTTGTTATTGGGAATCGTATGAAGGTGAGTGAGTGTACGTTCGTGTAGAGTAGGAGTAGGTGTCTATATATATATGGTCGGCGCTACATATGTATCGCACTAAAATGACGTCGCGTTATGGGCTCTATTTTGGGCTTGTGCTGCTGTTTATTCCTGTAGCGCGCTGCTTTTTAGCGCCCAAATGAGTACTGCTCGATACACTATTTTCGGTTATCAGACGATACTGACGGTAATACGGATCACAGCATAATGAAACTAAGTGTAACTGGGTTATTCAGTATGGCGAACACGATGGTGATACTCTGAGCGAGCAGAAACAGGCGCATCCGCCAATCAGCGATCCGCATCGATAACAACGGCTGTACTCCACCGATTGGGCTGAAAACTCAGAGAAATATGTTTTCATATACGCGGAACATGATGGTGATAGTCTGATGTGACAGAGACAGGTCCATCAGCCAATCAGCGATCAGTACCGATTGCTGCGGCTGTATACACCTGTTTGGGCTGAAAACTTGGGAGACTACGTTTTCATATGTGGGGAAGAAGATGATGATAGTCTGAAGTGACAGAGACAGGCCCATCAGCCAATCAACGATCAGCGGAGATAACTGCGGCTGTAAACACCCGTTTGGGCTGAAAACTTGTGGAAGTATGTTTTCATATACGGGAACATGATGGTGATAGTCACATGTGACAGAGACAGGCCCACCACCCAATCAGCGATCGGGAAGGATAGCTATGGCCGGAATTACCGGATTGGGATGAAAACGTGGGAGACGACGTTTTCGTATGTGGGAAAGAAGATGGTGATGGTTTGCAGCGACAGAAACTGGTGCATCCGCCAATGAGCGTTCACACACGCCATTGCAGGCATCGTACGCCCGACTCAATCGAAACAGTGAAGAGATATGTTTCGACGCAAGGTGAACTTGCTGGCGGGACTCAACGAAGAACATAATGAAAGTACGTACTTGAGTATGTGATTATGAGACAAATGGTGTGTAAGGTCGAATTATACATAGCAACTGAATGTGCGTATGTAGGTTTGAATGTTTGTATAGTGCGAGTGTATGCAGCGTATCATTGGAGGTTGGGAAGTCTGTTGTCGAGGGAGAATATGTGTCGAATAAGCGTGTTGTATCATATATAGATGTGTGTATGGGAACGACAAAAACGTATGTAGACTAGTTACTGAAACGAGGATCAATAATAAGTAGTGGAAACAGGTCATGGATGACTATGCGTGCGAGAGTGTTATTTGTTATTGGGAATCGTATGAAGGTGAGTGAGTGTACGTTCGTGTAGAGTAGGAGTAGGTGTCTATATATATATGGTCGGCGCTACATATGTATCGCACTAAAATGACGTCGCGTTATGGGCTCTATTTTGGGCTTGTGCTGCTGTTTATTCCTGTAGCGCGCTGCTTTTAGCGCCCAAATGAGTACTGCTCGATACACTATTTTCGGTTATCAGACGATACTGACGGTAATACGGATCACAGCATAATGAAACTAAGTGTAACTGGGTTATTCAGTATGGCGAACACGATGGTGATACTCTGAGCGAGCAGAAACAGGCGCATCCGCCAATCAGCGATCCGCATCGATAACAACGGCTGTACTCCACCGATTGGGCTGAAAACTCGAGAAATATGTTTTCATATACGGGAACATGATGGTGATAGTCTGATGTGACAGAGACAGGTCCATCAGCCAATCAGCGATCAGTAACGATTGCTGCGGCTGTATACACCGGTTTGGGCTGAAAACTTGGGAGACTACGTTTTCATATGTGGGAAGAAGATGATGATAGTCTGAAGTGACAGAGACAGGCCCATCAGCCAATCAGCGATCAGCGGAGATAACTGCGGCTGTAAACACCTGTTTGGGCTGAAAACTTGTGGAAGTATGTTTTCATATACAGGGAACATGATGGTGATAGTCACATGTGACAGAGACAGGCCCACCACCCAATCAGCGATCGGGAAGGATAGCTATGGCCGGAATTACCGGATTGGGATGAAAACGTGGGAGACGACGTTTTCGTATGTGGGGAAGAAGATGGTGATGGTTTGCAGCGACAGAAACTGGTGCATCCGCCAATGAGCGTTCACACACGCCATTGCAGGCATCGTACGCCCGACTCAATCGAAACAGTGAAGAGATATGTTTCGACGCAAGGTGAACTTGCTGGCGGGACTCAACGAAGAACATAATGAAAGTACGTACTTGAGTATGTGATTATGAGACAAATGGTGTGTAAGGTCGGAATTATACATAGCAACTGAATGTGCGTATGTAGGTTTGAATGTTTGTATAGTGCGAGTGTATGCAGCGTATCATTGGAGGTTGGGAAGTCTGTTGTCGAGGGAGAATATGTGTCGAATAAGCGTGTTGTATCATATATAGATGTGTGTATGGGAACGACAAAAACGTATGTAGACTAGTTAATGCAACGACGATTAAGAAGAGTAGTGGAAACAGGTCATGGATGACTATGCGTGCGAGAGTGGTATTGGGAATCGTATGAAGGTGAGTGAGTGTACGCTTGTGTAGAGTAGGAGTAGTGTAGTATAGGAGTGTGTAGTGGGAATGTATGCAGAGAATGCGTGTTATTGTGTATGGATGTGTTCGTGTTTGCGTGTTGTAGTATATGGTTTGAGTAAAATGAACGTGTCAATAGTATGATTTGGTGATAGGTAAATGAGAAAGATAGAGTGGGAGTGAAAGAAAAAAGAAAAAAAAAGAAGAATGATAATAGTTGAGTATAATGAGATGGATTGGGATTGATCGGAAAGGTGATTTGAATGATTTGATAGAGTTGGTAGTAATGTGGAAAAATGAGAAGAAGAAGAAGTATGTGGAGAGTATGGATAGTATATAATCGTGTAAGAGTGTATATAGGTGTAAGTGTATGAGGTGTGTAAGTAGATATGTAGATATTGTATGGAAGAATGAGTATGTGAAATAGGAATGTTTAAAGAAGGAGTATGTAGAGAATAAATGGGTGTAGTGTAAAGTGTGAGTGTGTAAGATAAGAGTGTGTGAGAAGAGAAAAAATGGAGTTGAGGAAGGAATAGAAAGTTTGAGTAATAGAAAATTGAAGAAAAAGATGGATGTTTGTGTGTATGTGTGTGTATGTGTATGAGTGTATGTGGAGTATGGATGTTTGTGGTAAATAGAAGTGTATGTGGAGTGTAAGTGTAAGTATGAGTGAGTGTAAGTATTTGTGAGTGTAAATAGAAGTAAGTGTAAAAAGTGTGAGAATGTGTATGTGAAGTGTGAGTGTGTGTAAGTGTGAGTGTTGTAGAGTATGAGTGTGTGAAAGTGTGAGTATGTGAAGTGTGAGGATGTGTATGTGTAGAAGTGAGTGTAGAGGGTGAGTATGTGTAGAGTGGAGTGTATGTAAGTGTGAGTGTGTGTAGAGTGTGAGTGTATGAGAGTGTGAATATGTGAGAGTGTGAGTGTGTATAGAGTGTAAGTGTGTGTAGAAAATGAGTGTGTAAAAGTATGAGTGTGAGAGTGTGTAGAGAGTGTGAGTGTGTGTGGGTGTGAGTGTGTGTGAAGTAGTATGTGTAAGTGTGAGTATTATATATATGGTCGGCGCTACATATGTATCGCACTAAAATGACGTCGCGTTATGGGCTCTATTTTGGGCTTGTGCTGCTGTTTATTCCTGTAGCGCGCTGCTTTTTAGCGCCCAAATGAGTACTACTCGATACACTATTTTCGGTTATCAGACGATACTGACGGTAATACTGATCACAGCATAATGAAACTAAGTGTAACTAGGGTTTTCAGTATGGCGAACAGGATGGTGATACTCTGAGCGAGCAGAAACAGGCGCATCCGCCAATCAGCGATCCGCAACGAAAACAACGGCTGTGCTCCACCGGTTGAGCTGAAAACTTGGGGAACTATGTTTTCATATACGAGGAACATGATGGTGATAGTCTGATGTGACAGAGACAGGTCCATCAGCCAATCAGCGATCAGGAACGATTGCTGCGGCTGTACATACCGGTTTGGGCTGAAAACTTGGGAGACGACGTTTTCATATGTGGGGAAGAAGATGGTGATAGTGTGAAGTGACAGAGGGCCCATCAGCCAATCAGCGATCAGCGGAGATAACTGCGGCTGTAAACACCCGTTTGGGCTGAAAACTTGTGGAAGTATGTTTTCATACGGGAACACGATGGTGATAGTCAATGTGACAGAGACAGGCCCATCACCCAATCAGCGATCAGGAAGGATAGCTATGGCCGGAATTACCGGATTGGGATGAAAACGTGGAGACGACGTTTTCGTATGTGGGAAGAAGATGGTGATGGTTTGCAGCGACAGAAACTGGTGCATCCGCCAATGAGCGTTCACACGCCATTGCAGGCATCGTACGCCCGACTCAATCGAAACAGTGAAGAGATATGTTTCGACGCAAGGTGAACTTGCTGGCGGACTCAACGAAGAACATAATGAAAGTACGTACTTGAGTATGTGATTATGAGACAAATGGTGTGTAAGGTCGAATTATACATAGCAACTGAATGTGCGTATGTAGGTTTGAATGTTTGTATAGTGCGAGTGTATGCAGCGTATCATTGGAGGTTGGGAAGTCTGTTGTCGAGGGAGAATATGTGTCGAATAAGCGTGTTGTATCATATATAGATGTGTGTATGGGAACGACAAAAACGTATGTAGACTAGTTAATGAAACGAGGATCAATAATAAGTAGTGAAACAGGTCATGGATGACTATGCGTGCGAGTGGTATTGGGAATCGTATGAAGGTGAGTGAGTGTACGCTTGTGTAGAGTAGGAGTAGGTGTAGTATAGGAGTGTGTAGAGTGGGAATGTATGCAGAGAATGCGTGTTATTGTGTATGGATGTGTTCGTGTTTGCGTGTTGGTAGTATATGGTTTGAGTCAAATGAACGTGTCAATAGTATGATTTGGTGATAGGTAAATGAGAAAGATAGAGGAGTGAAAGAAAAAAAAAAAAAAAAGAATGATAATAGTTGAGTATAATGAGATGGATTGGGATTGATCGGAAAGGTGATTGAATGATTTAATAGAGTTGGTTGATAATGTGGAAAAATGAGAAGAAGAAGAAGTATGTGGAGAGTATGGATAGTATATAATCGTGTAAGAGTGCATATAGGTGTAAGTGTGAGGTGTGTAAGAGTAGATATGTAGATATTGTATGGAGAAGAATGAGTATGTGAAATAGGAATGTGTAAAGAAGGATATGTAGAGAATAAATGGGTGTAGTGTAAAGAGTATGAGTGTGTAAGATAAGAGTGTGTGAGAAGAGAAAAAATGGAGTTGAGGAAGGAATAGAAAGTTTGAGTAATAGAAAATTGTAGAAAAAAGATGAATGTTTGTGTATGTGTGTGTATGTGTATGAGTGTATGTGGAGTATGGATGTTTGTGGTAAATAGAAGTGGATGTGAGTGTAAGTGAGTAGAGTGAGTAAAGTATGTGTAAAGTGTAATAGAAGTAAGTGTAAGAAGTGAAATGTGTATATGAGAAGGTGAGTGTGTGTAAGTATGAGTGTTATAGAAAGTATGAAATTGTGTGTAAAGTATGAAGTATGTGAAGTGTGAGATGTATGTAAGGGTGTGGAGTGAGAGGGTGAGTGTGTGTAAAGTGTGAGTGTATGTAAAGTGTGAGTGTGTGTAGAGTGTGAGTGTATGTAGAGTGAGTATGTGAGAGTGTGAGTGTGTATAGAGTGTAAGTGTGTGTAGAGTATTAGTGTATGTAAAAAGTATGAAGTGTGTGAAGTGTGTGTAATTGAGTGTGTAGAGTGAGAAGTGTGTGAAGTAGTATGTGATGTGAAGTGTTATATATAGTCGGCGCTACATGTATCGCACTAAATGACGTCGCGTTATGGGAGCTCTATTTTGAGCTTTGCTGCTGTTATTCCTGTAGCGCGCTGCTTTAGCGCCCAAGTAGTACTACTCGATACACTATTTTCGGTTATCAGACGATACTGACGGTAATACTGATCAGAGCATAATGAAACTAAGTGTAACTAGGGTTTCAGTATGGCGAACATGATGGTGATACTCTGAGCGAGCAGAAACAGGCGCATCCGCCAATCAGCGATCCGCAACGAAAACAACGGCTGTGCTCCACCGGTTGAGCTGAAAACTTGAGAACTATGTTTTCATATACGAGGAACATGATGGTGATAGTCTGATGTGACAGAGACAGGCATCAGCCAATCAGCGATCAGGAACGATTGCTGCGGCTGTACATACCGGTTCGGCTGAAAACGTAGGGGACGACGCTTTCATATACAGGGAAGAAGATGGTGATAGTGTGAAAAGACAGAGACAGCCCCATCACCCAATCAGCGATCGGAAGGATAGCTATGGCCGGAATTACCGTTGGGATGAAAACGGAGATACGTTTTCTTGTGATACGATGTTGATTGTCTGTGGCGACATAGACAGCCCCATCAGCCAATCAGCGAGTGCAACGTTATCTACGTGGCACACATTTCGACTAAAACCTTGAGAATTACGTTTTTGTATGAGAACACGATAGTGACATTGCGAAGTATAGAACAGGCCTGTCAAGCAGTCAACGATCAGTAAGATAATTACGGCCGCCTCCCGTTTGGGATGAGAACTTGGAGACTACGTTTTCGTATGTGGGGAAAAGATGGTGATAGTTTGCAGCGACAGAAACTGGTGCATCCGCCAATGAGCGTTCACATACGCCATTGCAGGCATCGTACCCGACGGATTCAGTGAGTAGATATGTTTCGACGCAAGGTGAACTTGCTGGTTGGACTCAACGAAGAACATAATGAAAGTACGTCGAGTCTGTGATTATGAGACAAATGGTGTGTAAGGTCGGAATATGTGTAGCAACTGAATGTGCGTATGTAGGTTTGAATGTTTGTATAGTGAAGTGTATGCAGCGTATCATTGGAGGTTGGGAAGTCTGTTGTCGAGGATATGTGTCGAATAAGCGTGTTATCATATATAGATGTGTGTATGGGAACGACAAAAAAGTATGTGACTAGTTAATGCAACGAGATCAATAAGAAGAGTGGAAACAGGTCATGGATGACTATGTGCGAAGTATTGATTGGGAATCATGGTGAGTGAGTGTACGCTTGGTAGAAGTAGAATAGGTGTCGAATAGGAGTGTAGTAAGGGAATGTATGCAGAGAATGCGTGTTATTGTGTATGGATGTGTTGGTGTTTGAATGTTCGTAGTATATGGTTTGAGTAAAAGGAAGGTGTAAATAGTATGATTTGGTGATAGGTAAATGAGAAAGATAGAGTGGGAGTGAAAGAAAGAAGAAAAAAGAAAAGAATGATAATAGTTGATTATAATGAGATGGATTGGGATTGATAGGAAAGGTGATTTGAATGATTTGATAGAGTTAGGTAGTAATGTGGAAAAATGAAGAAGAAGTATGTAGGAGTATGGATAGTATATAATAGTGTAAGAGTGTATATAGGTGTAAGTGTAGAGGTGTAAGAGTAGATATGTGGATATTGTATGGAGAAGAATGAGTATGTGAAATAGGAATGTTTAAAGAAGGAGTATGTAGAGAATAATGGGTGTAGTGTAAAGTATGAGTGTGTAGATAAGAGTGTGTGAGAAGAGAAAAAATGGAGTTGAGGAAGGAAAGAAAATGTGAGTAATAGAAAATTGAAGAAAAATGGATGTTTGTGTGTGAGTGTATGTGAGTGTATGTAAGTATGTAGAGTATGGATGTTTGTGGTAAATAGAAGTGTATGTGGAGTGTGAGTGTAAGTA
>JAAVTG010000708.1:0-32946 GCA_011947345.1 Phytophthora quininea
GTAATGTATCTGTCGGCGCGCCAAAGTCGCAGCTACCAGGCGTGTAGCTGCCAACGTGAGTAGCGATCTGGGCGATGGCGCAGCACGAGCAAAAGACCGAAGCGAGGCAATCGCAGCAGCAGCTCCCTGGGATCCCGTAGCGGGTGCGTGTCTGGGTTCGGAGCTGCCACACGATAACCACCAACACAATGCCCACAAAAGATGAAATGACGCTGAATGCAGTGATCGTTGGGGATTGCTTCTGGATGGACACCGTGCTTTGGATTACTGTTGGGTTGCCGTCGCTGTTCGTTGACAGTATGTAAGTGGGCTCCTCGACTGTGGTGGAGCTGGAGCTCACACCCGCCGCGATACCGCTCGAAATGATCCCGACGCAAACAAGCAGCGACAGCACGAGGAGAGCTCGGAAGTACGTGGCGATGTCGAGCTTTGCGACGATCTGCGCCATCGAAACGCAGGGGCAAAACGTGACCATGCAGCAGTTTGGGACGCAGTGCGTGAAGCAGCCAAAGAACCCGGCGCTCCACTTGCCCATGGGGAAGTTTGCTGTCGTTTGACGCTGATAGTGATCACATCGATGAGGTGTCTTGGGAGTGTCAAACGTCGATGTTTTATTTTCGCCTCCGGGTATTGCCATCTGCACAATAAAACGTGGATGTTAGATAAATTGCTGCGGTATTCCGTACTGTCACCTTGCCTTCACTAGAGCTCTTGTATTTCTTTGAGATCACAATGAGTTTCTACGAGCCATTTCCCGACGTCTCCGTCCCATGCAAGCTGGCGAATAAATTCTGTCGTGAACATGCCCGGGTAATGGATTTGAAGATAGAGCAAGATGTCGAATAGCTTGTCTTCGTGTCCCGTTAACCCAAATGTGTGCGGGGTAAAGTGAGGATAATGGTTTCGCAGCCAATCGACAACATGTAAGTGGCCATTGCGCGTAGCCATCCCAATTGCATACTCCGTGCAGCCTTCTGTTCGGTTTTCGTGCAGCCACTTAAGAATCTCGATGTGGCCGTACTCGGCGGCGTAGTCCATGGCAAACGCCGAACTCCTCCGACCGATTGGCGTGCAACCATTTAACTACCGCCAAGTGTCCGTTCTTCGCAGCCATAGGCATCGCAAATGCGGAAGGCAACCACCACTTCGTTCGTCCATCCGCTGCCGTATTCAAACCTTGGAAGAACTCGAGCATATCCACACGGCCGCACTTGGCCGCTTCATCCATTACAGAGTGTCCATCACATCCATGTTCGTACGAAAAATGCTTGAGTAGCCACTTCACCATGTTGAGCTGGCCCCTTCCAACAGCACGTAGCATGACTTCGCCAAAGTCGTCTTTTGCCCCTTGCTCGTAGAGGTACTGCAGCACTTCGTAGTTTTCTCTCTCACACGGCACCAACAGGAATCGGTACGAGCCGCGGTTTCGAATTACTTGCACGAACAATCGACGGCACACAGGATGTTTCAGCAGCCACTGCAGCATTTGGAGGTCGCAGCGATTGGCAGCCCATTGCACTGCACGGTACCAGCCTCGTTGTACTTGCGTGCAATGCTGCACAATTCGTTGCAGTAATTCCAAATCTCCGAGCCGAGCCGCGTTTCCGATGGCATCGTCGAGTCGATCTGGATCCCGCTGTAAATCTCCTCGTGCGAGCATTCTCTCAATGAAACTGCGGTTGGGACAATCCGAAGTATAGTCCAAAATGTTTCTCCCTCTAGGCGCCAAGAACTCGGCGAGCTCAACGTCTCCACTCCACAGAGCCGTCTTGATCACGCGGTCGAAATCTCGTGTGGCATTTTCATCTCGAGTGTGTTCAAACAGCCATCGGACGACTTCCGAGTGGCCATTTCTCGCAGCTTTATCCATATCATTTCGTCCCCATACCACCCTAACTGTGCCTTGCTGGTTGAGCTCCCAAAGGTAGTTTAGGAAATGGAGTTGTCCACTGTCCGCTGCTGCTTCCACTGCTTCCTCGCCTGCTTTGCAGCCAGAGAAATGATGACTGAGCCATTCGGTCGTTTTGATATCTCCTCGTGCTGCCGCAGTAGCCAGCGCCTTGGCGAACTGCCAGTTGTAGTAGAAGCGGTCGGACCGCAGGAAGTAGTTGAGTGACCACCCGGTACCTCTGGGGACGCCTGCAGTGCGCCAGATCCAGTCTAAGAGTTTCGTGGAACCCCGATGGCGCAAGCGTCGGCGAGCGAAAGACCTGGAGCTGGCCCCAGGAAGCTGCAGATGACCCCAGAGTCGCTCTCGAAGGCCTTCAACGTGGGCTGCGCCTGCAGTACGAGCTCTACGATCGTCAGCATTGGTGCGGTGGCTCTTGCGGCGGAAGTTTCGAAGTGGTGCTTGGCAATGCTTGTCAGGAAGGTCCACGCGGAGAAATCTAGAGCAGTCCCCCATGCAGCCGAAGAGAACTCGACGTGGATATGAATCGAGGCCTTTCGTGGTGATTGGCAATAGAAGCGTTGAAGTTACCCAGCGCACCTGAGCGCACACATCGCGCGCTTGCACGCAATTCTTTCGCCCGCGAGGAAACCTCGCCAAGATGTCCACAACCGACAGACTAGACACCGCGCGCGATCCAGCGCTAAAGTTGGTGTGCTCCACTGTCTCCGTTGCTACGGCTATTTGTGCTGCACTCGTGTCGTTTCTGCAGAGAATGCGAGAGCTGCTCACTCGGCATTCGCCATTCGGCCCGTTGATTCCCAAGACAGAGCACCAAGCTATTCATTATGACGAAGCACACGACCCAGATTAGTGTCAAGCCCAAAGCGGACGCCACCCAACCTGCCACCGTCGTCGAAATTGCTGAGACCGCCTCCGCTCAAGCTACAAGCAACATCCCCATGGGCAAGTGGAGCGGCGGGTTCTTTGGCTGCTTCACGCACTGCGTCCCAAACTGCTGCATGGTCACGTTTTGCCCCTGCGTTTCGATGGCGCAGATCGTCGCAAAGCTCGACATCGCCACGTACTTCCGAGCTCTCCTCGTGCTGTCGCTGCTTGTTTGTGTCGGGATCATTTCGAGCGGTATCGCAGCGGGTGTGAGCTCCAGCTCCACCACAGTCGAGGAGCCCACTTACATACTGTCAACGAACAGCGACGGCAACCCAACAGTAATCCAAAGCACGGTGTCCGTCCAGAAGCAATCCCCAACGATCACTGCATTCAGCGTCATTTCATCTTTTGTGGGCATTGTGTTGGTGGTTATCGTGTGGCAGCTCCGAGCCCAGACACGCACCCGCTACGGGATCCCAGGGAGCTGCTGCTGCGATTGCCTCGCTTCGGTCTTTTGCTCGTGCTGCGCCATCGCCCAGATCGCTACTCACGTTGGCAGCTACACGCCTGGTAGCTGCGACTTTGGCGCGCCGACAGATACATTACCCGCCTACGCCGGGCAATAAACCTGAATAGAACAGCAGAGCACCCTCAACACACACACACAAACATAACACCACTGAATTGAACTTTACATCACACCACCACTCGAAGTTGAAAACTGTCTGCGGTGGTCGCACTGTCGAGATACACGCTCCAAACTCCTCTACGACGAGTACGGGGCAGCGTGTCCGCCACCGGCCGGAAGTCGCAGCTGCCGGGGTGTAGCTCTTGACGTGGGTCGCCATCTGCGCCAGCGCGCAGCACGAGCAGCACAGCGACGCCAAAAAGTCCATGCGCGGGTTGCCCGGGATCTCGAACCGCTCGCGGGTCTTGATGCGCAGGTGGCAAATAAAGAGCGCGAAGACGACGCGCACCAGCACCATGATGGCGCGGTACACGAGCACCGCCGCGCCGCCGTCGCTCGTCGACGCGTTGTACGTCGTGACCCCGTTGGCGGTGGTGCTCGACTCGACCGTGACGCTGCTCGAGCCGGCGCTAGACGCGAGGCCGCTCAGCACGAACTCGGCCACCACCACCAGGAAGCAGGCCAGCAGCGCCCTCGAGAAGGTGGCGACGCCCAGGCGATCCGAGATCTGCGCCATCGAGACGCACGAGCAGCACGTGACCATGAAGCAGTTGGGCATCAGGTCCGTGAAGCAGTCCCAGAAGCCGACGGACCACTGGCCGCGCGTGAAGCCGTCGTCCATCTCGAGGTCGGCCGGCTTGCCGGGCTGGTACGCCCCGCTCTCAGCTTGCACGGCGTACGGCACGTCGACGTGCTTGGACGGGGTATCGGAGGTGAGCACGTGCGGTTGGGCCATTGTGGTCGGTGGTGGTCGGTGGGGGTCGAGGGTCGACGGTGGTGGTCGGTTGGTCGACTTGGTACAGCGGACTTGAATCGCCGTGGAGAAGTTGGAAAGTGAGAGAGCTCTTGATCAGCTCGTCGAGGGATTCGTTGCTGTCTATATCGCACCGGGGCTCAAAAGACCCTCTGTGTCGTCCGGCCGGTGGCGGAATTCCACACGGTACGGCATCATCAGACGCAATTTGCTGTTCGTCGGAATGAACTGCGACTGAGGTGAAACACAATGCCAGGTGTGTTGGTTACCTTTACCAGCGAGCAACAAGATGTTTCCGGTTGGTATAGCACGCGATGGCACCACCGAAGTCAACGCCACTGCGTTCGAGGCTGTATTTTAGAGCTCCAGCACGAGGAAGAAGCTTCAAGAGAAGGCGGTGACAATAATGTTGCTGTTTCTATTCGGTTTCGGGAAGGCTTTCACATGCATGTGTATCGAATATGCAGTTTGCTCAAGAGCTTAGCTCGTGTGCGCTCGAATTACGACGGTGTCTGCGGAGTCTGAGGGGTCTGCGGCGCCGGATACGACGGAAGCACGTTGGGCGGGCCGAAGCTGCAGGCCCCTGGCTGGTAGCTCTTGATGTGTGTGGCGATCTGCGCCATCGTGCAGCACGAGCAGCAGAACGACGCCCAGCAGTCTCCACAGGCTCCCCAGGGATCTTGAACATGCGGCGCGTGGTCTGCCGAAGGTGCCACACGTATGCGATGACGATGACCCGCAGGATGGTGTGGATCCAATTCGCGAGCGAATGCGAGTCTTCGTCTTTTTCGTCGTCTTCCTCGTAGTTGGGATCGGACTCCTCCGTGGATGTAGCACGGTACCAGGTTGCTTCAGAGCTGCTTGAAGAGGACGATAGCGCTGTGAAAATCTCCGCAAGGATCACGACGAGGAAAAACGCCAGCACGCGTTTGTACGGAGCGACGTTCAAGCGTTCCGAGATCTGGGCCAGTGAAACACACGGGCAAAATGTCACCATCAGGCAGTTGGGCACCATGGCATCGCAGCAGCCCCAGAAGTCGGTGGACCACGCGCCGATCATGATTCCTTGCTCAGTTGTCGACGGCTGTCGAAGCTGGTTTCCCCTGGCGACACATCCTCGACATACACGACCGCCTCGAGGGTGTAGCGAACGCGGTCGGGTAAGCCGCCGCGCACTGCGAAGGTTTTTGAAAGTCTGCCATCGTTGCAAAGCGAAAATGACCTTCTCGGAGCTGCTCGGTCAGATAAGACACGAAGCAGCATGCCCGGACCAGGTCATGAAGAAATATACTTGCGCGGAGTCTTGTCTGATGCTAGAAAGGAAAAACAGGATGCTTGTTCATTGCGATGAAACTCGTCGCTCCCAAGTGGGAAGCAGAGTCAAACGGTAGGCACTAGTACCGTGCATCATGGGCGCGGTATTGAATTTACTGCAGCCAGCATTTCATCATCAAGTCATGGTGGCTTCTAAGCCCACCACTGTTAGTCGCTGGGCCTTACCACGACTTCGCCGCGCCATTTACGAATGCGCCGTGCACCTCCGACATTGCCATGGAAGAGTACAACGTCAAATCGAATCGGTCGGCCGAGCCGATTGCGGCCGTTTACAGTGAGCATGTCGACGACCGCAGCAACAACCAAACCGCTCCGCCGGGCACCTGGGAGGTGGGCTTGTTCGGGTGCTTCACACACCTCGTCCCCAACTGCGCCATGGTCACGTTCCTCCCGTGCGTCTCGGTCGCGCAGACGGCGTCGAAGCTCGAGGTGATGGAGAAGATGTCGAACCGGTTCCGAGTGCCCCGTACTGGCTCGCGCTGGTCCCGACTGCTCTCGTCGTGGTGGGGCAGTACATGATGCTGGCGCTGTTCATCAACCAGGTGGCGGTCATCGTCACGAGCGACTCGGCCATCTGGGGCTACATCAAGTACAAGTATCACCACTGGGGCAAGGACAGCACGTGGTACATCTACCTCGTCCTGAGCGGCGTCTGCTACGCGCTTTTCGCCGCCGCCGTGTGGCAGCTGCGCTCCACGGCACGCAGCGCGTTCCGGATCCGAGGCGGTGTGGTCGAGGACTGCTGGTCGTCTTTCTGGTGTCCGTGTTGCGCGCTGGCGCAGACCGCCACGCAGGTCAAGAGCTACACGCCGGGAAGCTGCAGCGTTGGGCCGCCAGCAGCGGCAGACACCTTGCCGGCTTACACGCGGCACTAGCGGCGACTCGCACCCAGATAGGATATCACCGCAAAGGAGCGAAAATTCCGCCGTCGAAGCTAATGGCGGCGTCAGTCGCTGGTAACACGAACCGACGGCGGCGAGTGCGCACCCACTCCATGTGATCTTGAAAAGTGTATGTCTCCTTCATCTTCAACTACGAAAACATGTATACCAAGTGAGAGGCGAATTAGATTTGACAATCTATTTGTCTTGATGAATGTATTGCGTCTAGTTTTGAAAGAATAGGCTTACCAAATGCACGCGCTGTCTGGGGTATGTGCCGATCCTTTGACGCATGTACCCAGCGACTGGGTGCAAGGCGTGACTTGCCGCGCTCGGGTCTTTCACTGCCACTCGCCAACTTGCTGCAGACCACCACCACCACCGAGACCACCGAGCACGACCTTCGACCATGGCCGACGAGCAGCCGTACGCGATCCAAGTGGAGGACCCCACCAAGGGCTCCGACCCGGCGGGCATCACCTCCGGCAAGTGGGGCGCCGGCTTCTGCAGCTGCTTCCAGGACGTCGTGCCCAACTGCTGCATGGTCTACTTCTGCCCTTGCGTGACGTTCGGGCAGATCACGGCCCGCATGGGCATCGGCAACTACAGCTCCACGGTGCTGCTCTTCACGTTGCTGCTCGCCGTGAGCTGGTTCGCCGGCCTCGGCTACCTGGTCCTGGTCATCTGGGTCATGCAAGTCCGCGGCAAGGTCCGCGAACGCTTCCACATCAGCGGAGGTACGTGCGACGACTACTGCCTCTCGTGCTGCTGCATGTGTTGCACTCTCGCGCAGATGGCAACCCACGTCAAGAGCTACAAGCCCGGAAGCTGCGAGTTCAGCGCGCCTGACACGCTGCCGGCATACAACTGAGACGGACAGTAGGCAACACCGAACAGACTTTGACGAAGCGATGCATATTCTGATTGAAATCAATTGAGTACGAATGAACCCCACAGCCACCTCTCGGATGTGGAGCTTTCGTCGATGTACCTAGCGGGCGTGGGGAACGAGGTAGGAACAAGGAAATCGACAAACTACGATCTGCTTACTTGTAAACTACCCAACCAAGTCCAAGATCACATGCCATCCAAATGGAAGACGCCAGCATCACCATCGGCAAATGGGACGTCGACTTTTGGTGCACCAAGAACATCGTCCCTAACTGCTGCATGGTCCACTACTGCCCCTGCGTGGCGTTTGCGCAGATCACTAGTCGCCTGGACATCAGTCACTTCGAGTCCACGGTGCTGCTCTTCACTTTGGTGCTCGTTGTCAGCAGCCTCGCCGGCATCGACTACTTGCTCGCAGCCTTGTGGGTCATGCGAGCTCGCGGCGAGGTTCGCGACCGCATCCAAATCGACGGCAGCGCGTGTGGAGACTACTGTTGCCGCGTGTTGCTGCGTGTGCTGCGCATCGGCGCAAATGGCTACCCACGTCAAGAGCTACACCCCTGGCAGCTGTGAATTTGCGCCGCGGGATACTCTTCCTGCATTCCAACGCGGATTCTAAGCAGTACCAAGCATCGAAGGCGCAGCACACAGTTCCGTCGAGAAGTGTAGTCGTGAACGCAGCGTCACAGGTTGTCTTTTGGCTGATCTCGGAAGGGCCAGGACCGCGATGCTGCAAATACGAATGCTCGCATCATAACGCCTCCATCCAACGACTCAGGCCAGTCTATTGATATGGCCTGGAACCACAACTTGCTTCTCGTTTAGCTATTCGCGCCCAAGCCCAAACTACCGCCTCCCAGTCTCCCCAGCAAGCACGATGACCGACGCTGACAAACCCGCTGCACCTTACGCCATCGCCATCGAGGATGTCAAGCCCGGTGTGGAGACTGTGTCGGAATTCACGACCGGCAAGTGGGAAGTGGGTCTCTGCGGCTGCTGCACACACTTCGTGCCCAACTGTCTGATGACGGCGCTGTGCCCGTGCGTGACAGTCGCTCAAATCTCGGCGCGACTCGGCATGATGTCGTACGGAGCCGCCTTGCTGCTCTACATCCTGCTGGTCTTCTGCACCGGTGGCGTGGGCGCGCTCTTCGTTGCAGTGTGGATCATGATAGCACGCAAGCAGACCCGTGAGCGCTACCAGATCCCCGGCGGTTGCTTCACCGACTGCTTGGCGTCGTGCTTCTGCGGCTGCTGCGCTGCGGCTCAAGTGGCGACCCACATCAAGAGCTACAAGCCCGGAAACTGCGCGTTCGGACCGCAAGACACATTGGCCCCGTACCACCGTGACTAGAAGCACCCGCCGCTTATACGTCGCTAGCATTAACGCGATAATGATATGATCTCGCTTTCCATGCATCTTTCTTACGGATACGATTCAGTTCGTCTCCACAGGGGACCCTAGAAAAGGTTTCAATACGGCGTGCTTCGCTGTTGATATGCCTTCATCGCATTTGAAAAACTATTCCTGCCGACAGAGCAGCCACCCAGTACCGCTGTATTTCCAGCACTCACGAATTGCCGGTCCTAGGAGCAACCAGACCATGAAAGCCCCGTATGCGATCCCCGTAGATGTCCTCGTCAAGCCAAGTGCACCAGAAGAGATCGCTGTAGTGATTCAAGTCGAACAATCCAAGCCTGACAGAGACCCCTCAGGAATCCTACTCGGCAAGTGGGAGACGCACTTCTGCGGGTGCTGTACGCACTGCGTGCCCAATTGTCTGATGACCACCGTGTTCCCGTGCATCTCGGTGGCTCAAATCTCCGCACGCCTGGGCACGACGACGTTCACGTGCGCGCTCATATCGCTGCTGCTGGCGTTCTGCTTTACGTTTGGCTTTGCTCAGCTAGTTCTCTTCGTCTGGATCTGGCAAGCGCGCCAAGCTACGCGCGAGCGGTTCAACATCTCGGGTGGCTGCTGTGAAGACTACTGCGCGTCGTTCTGGTTCCCGTGCTGCACTCTTGCACAGATCGCCACGCACATCAAGAGCTACACACCCGGTAGCTGCGGCTTTGGGCCGCAGGACACTCTGCCACCTTACCAGCGGAACTGAGCCAGCCATGCGAGTAGATCGAGACACCAACTGATAAGGTCTTTTGCCAGCCAGTAAATTGAATCAATCAGCCATGACGGCTCGCTGCGATATGCCTGAAAGTCGATCGAGGGTGCCGCGTCCCAACGATCGGCTTCCACTAGTGCCCCGCACCACCGACTTCATCACAATTGAATTCGCACGCGACGCGGCACTCGTTCAAGACGATGACCAAGGCCACCACCCCGCTGCAAGACTATAACGGTGTTGGTCACCCCTACGCCATCCAAGTGGAGGGCCCACCGCTCACGCCGCCCGGGTACTCGAACCAGAACCAGCTGCCGACGGTGGACCCAGCCAGCGTGGTGCACTTCAAGACCAGCGGATGGGAGACGACGCTGTGGTGCGGGTGCTGCAAGCACTGCGTGCCCAACTGCTGCATGGTCACCTTCTGCCCCTGCGTCACGCACGCGCAGATCACGGCTCGCCTGGGGATGGCGCCGTACTGGTGCGCGCTGATCACGTTGATCATCCTCGTGCTGTTCACCGGCGGCACGATCCACTTGCTCCTCTTCGTCTGGATCTGGCAGGCTCGGACACTCACTCGAGAGCGGTTCCAGATCCCTGGCGGGTGCTGCCGAGACTGCTGCGCCTCACTGTTCTGCCCGTGCTGCACGCTGGCGCAGATGGCCACGCAACTCAAGAGCTACAAGCCTGGAAGCTGCGATTTTGGGCCTCCAGACACCCTGCCGCCGTATTCACGCCAGTAGATCTACAGGATGTCAAGCCGATAGGAGAAGGTCGTAGGCAAAGATGAAGTAGCAACACGGTAGTGATTGAACACACAAATTCGTAGCTGTACTCCTTCGCCCTATTGCATCTTGACTAGTAGTAGTCTAGATGAACACGGCGGAGACTGCGACCATCGGATGCCTGCGACCATCTCTGCACCAACGACCTGCCTGCTCTTTGTCGGCTTCCGCGGGTACAGTCGTGATGTCGGTGCCCTCATCACTTCCCAAGTCTCCGCTTCGAATTCCACAAGCATGAAGAAGGGCTCCGTCTCGTTCCAGTTCGTCTGCTTCGGCTTCGGCCAGGCCATCATGCTGCTCAACGTGGCGTCGGGCATCCTGTCCAAGTACTTGACGCTCGAGAACGCCAGTCTGCCCACGCTGCAGAGCACGTGTCTGTACGTGCTGCTGGCCGTGGTGTTCCAGGCCGTGCGCTTCTTCCGCAAGACGCCGCTCATCGGGGTGCCCTGGTGGTTCTACATCATCCTGGCCGTGGTCGACGTCGAGGGCAACTACTTTGCTGTCAAGGCCTACAACTACGCCAACTACGCCACGCTCAGCCTCATCCTCAACATGACGGTGCCCTTCGTGACGCTCTTCTGCTACCTGTTCCTCAAGACGCGCTACTCGGTCCGCCACTACCTCGGCGCCGTCATCGCGCTCTGTGGATCCGTCGTCATCTTCGTGTCCGACTACACGTCGTCGGCCAACGGCACTAGCAGTCGCGAAGTCCGTGGCGATATGTACGCTCTGATCGCCGCCGCCTTCTACGCCACGTCCAACGTGATGATCCAGGCGGTGGTCAAGACCCGCAGTCTCGACTCGAACGTCGAAGTGCTGGGCTTCCTAGGGCTCTGGGCGTCCATTGTGTCCATCATCCAGGTACTGATCCTCGAGCGCTCCCCCATCGAAGAGGTCGACTTCAACGCGCGCATCTACGGCTACATGACGGGCTACGTCTGCGTACTGTTTGTCTTCTACGTCATCACATCCGTCTTCCTGCGGGTGGCCGAGTCGCTCATGTTCAATCTGAGCCTGCTCACGGGGCCGATCTTCACCGTGGCCGTGTCGTACCTCATCTTCGACGAGGCCGTCAACAAATGGTACTGGCTGGCGCTGGTGCTCGTCTACATCGGACTCATTTGTTACAGCACGGCGCCGGCTCCGCAAGAGAACGGCTCGAAAGCAGGCAAACCCCGACGGGCGACTACAACGAAGTTGCCAGCCCCGTTGACGGACGCAACGCCGCGTAGCCCGAAAAGGCAACAAAACTTCAACTTGTACGTATTTCTTTCCGTACTACAGCTGTATACGCAATAAATTGCAATAATCTCGCCATCTCCATACATTTTGTCAAAGAAGCTTCTTACTGTAGCCATCAACTAGACGCTTCTTGGATGGACGCGCAGCTGTACCAGCAGGTCTTGCTGGCCGTGCAGGTGAGCCACTCGCCACTGGCGTCAGCCACCGACCGCCAGCACGCGTACGCCTTCTGCGAGGACTTCAAGAGCCGCCCGGACTGCGCGCTGTATGCGGTGGCGCTGTACCGCAACCCCGGCGGAGAGGACGCGCTGGAGCTCCACACGAGACAGCACTTTGCGCTGCACGTGTTGGAGCACCACGTGCTGACTCAGTGGGACGCTCTGCCCGTCGACGAGCAGCAGAAGATGCGGCTGGAGCTGGTGGAGCTGCTGCTGAAGGAGACGCAAACACCGGAGGCTGACGAGCCAGTGTTCGTGAGGGAGAAGAAGGTCTCTCTGCTGTCCTCCATCGCCAAGAGACAGTTCCCTCAACGCTGGCCAGAGCTGCTGCCGGAGCTGCTGCAAGTGTGGCAGACCGGCAGCGCGAGACAAGTGGAGCTGGTGCTTATGATCTTACGCTCCTTGGCGGAGGACTGTGTCAGCAGCAGCTTCAACACGTCCATCCCTCCGGCCAGGAGGAAGGACATTCTGCAGGGTCTCAATGTCTGTCTGCCGCAGCTCTTCCCCGTTGTGTACCAGGAGCTGGAGAAGCAATACGCTGTGTACAAGGCTCCATCTGCCACAGTGGAGCAGAAGAACACGAGTCAGAGACTGATCCATGCCGCCTTGGACATGCTCAAGGAGTTTATGGAGTGGATGCCACTGGAAAAGCCAGTGGAGCCGGCCACGAACTTGATTCTGGTGGCTGTGTTGCTGCTGGAGGAGAAGGAATTCCGAGTGGCGGGTGCTGAGTGCCTTGAGGTGTACATGACGAGAGGCTTTGGCAAAGACCACCGCGCTATCATGCTCAACAGCATCAGTCAGATCATTGAGAAGGTCAGTACGTTGGACATGACGACGCTAGAGCCTGATCTTGAAGCGAATTTGCTCTTCCACAAGAAACTCAACGAGCTGCTGGTGACGTGGGGCACTTGTCAATTGGACACGTTGCTGATGGACGGAGCAGGCGAACAGGAGATGGCGCTACTTCGTGTGATTCTAACCAACTTGTGCAAACTGTTCGCTCACCCCAGTCTGATCCTCACAGAAGCGCAGATTATTTTCTGGCTGACCGTACTCAAGAACAAGACAATCCTCAAACAAGGCGAAGCATATTTATCAGACATTCTGCAGCAGCTACGACAAGTTTCTTTTGACAAATATTTTAAGCTGGGTTCCCTGAACGCGACGACCCAGGCGCACAGGTTGCTGCTTGCCAGTGCAGTATGGAAGAGTTTGATGATCACACCGAGTACGTTTCCTACTATGGAAATTTCAGGGGCCGTTTGTACGCACTGATTCGGATATTGGTACAACTGAACCCAACAGCAGTCTTGAACTCTCTGCACGAGCGCCTCGTGTTCGTGCTGGCGCAGTACGCAACAGGAACGGACCATTTGACTGCTGACCGAGGCCTTTGCACGGATCTGAGCACTGCCTACTTGTATCACGAGGGCATTTCATCCTTGTTGGACTGCATTGTGAAGCAACTCCCGCCTAACGCACTCGACAACCCAGCGAATCACCAAGCGTTGCGAGCGATTTTGCAGGCAATCTTGTCGTTCGATACTCCGGACCCCTCCTCAAGTTCCGGCAGCTGCTCGTGCTAGCATCATTCGCTAAATATTATGCGCTCGACGGGACCGCTCTAACGGCAGTGTTTGAGATGTTGTTCGCGAATATAAACTTCGTGCTTCCAGGCGAAGACGTGCACGGCGCCATGAGCAGTGGGACGATAAACGTTAGACGACGAGCTCTTGCATCTCTGGTCTCGATTTGCCAGGCAATCCCTGCGCACATTTTGCCTGTTCTGCCGGTCTTGTGTTCAAAGGCGCAGGAGCTGTTCGCTGCTGACCGCGTTACAGACACAGAAGGCGTGATGCTGTACGAAATGCTTGTGTTGGTATCAAACTCGATGGAGAACAAGGACGAGCGTGTACAGTTTGTCCAGCAGATTGTCCAAGATCCGCTTGCTAAGTGGACGTCGCCAGAGATGACGGCTCTTGTCAGTTCGCCGCAGAATATTGTTGCTGCCGTTGAGGCTGCTGCAACCAACCCTGAGCCGAAGAAATTGTTAGGTATGATTATCAAGACGCTTACAACGCTGTATGGGATCGCCAAGCGGGCTGGAGCGGTCTCAGCGAAGACGACCGATAGTGTCGGCGCGTTTGAAAGTTCGTGGCCGCACTTGTTGCCTAATTTGTTGGCGTTAATTCGTTCGCTTCACGGACTGCAGGAGCCGGGCGTGAAAGATACCGTCTTAAAGACGTCCACGGCGTGTTGGTTGCTGAGTGTGTCGGTGGATGAACTTGCCCAATTGCTTGGAGGGAAAAACCAACTGGATGAAGAGGAAATTGCCAAACTGCCTGCCGCTTCGAGATGGTCGAAATGGCACAAGAATGTGAGGGACATCATGTATCATCTAATGGGCGTGGCGGTGGGTCAGGTGAGCTTTACAGGAACCCGCAGGTGGCTTCCATGCTGCAGAACAGCATTCTGAGCGACGTGGAGCTGATGGAGCATCGCCACCTCAAGGGCCTTTTGGCCTATGTGTTTCTACCTTTCCTAAAGAACTGCCCGAGAGAACTGTACCCGTCCCTACTAGACCCAACACTCGCAACTTTGTTTGGACATTTTGCTCAGCGAGCGGTGGCCACTCTCCAACGCACTGCAGTTGGGGAGAAGCCAGTGCCAACGCAATGGACCTCCCTCGTTGTTGGCATTGAGGACGCGAAACAAGAAATCGCCCGAGAGAAAATGGTGATGGAGCTGACGCGTCAGATGATCGACTTTGTCGAGTACGCCATTGATCCCAAGACGGTTGTGGGCACTGACACAGACAACCCCAAGCACGTCACCAGCCCAGAGGACGCTTTCCTGCGCGATTACATTTTGCTGCAGTCTCCCACTCTACCGTTTACGATCGGAGCGATCGTCGTGCAGGTAATGTGCTGGAAGGATAGTCTGGGTTGCCGCAAGGCTGTACTGCTCGGCGACAAGCTTGTGAATGTGTTGAACGCCGACACCAAATACCACAGTCTACTCGGTCGAGACTTGTTCTCTGCGGCGCTCCAAGCCATCCTACGTGAGCATGTGGGCCATGTGAAGGAGGATGGCCTCAAGTGGGAGATCATTAACCTCGCACGTAACATCTACTGCAGACTGACACTTGGTCTGACACCTGTGGAAGAGTGCAAGGGCATCGACCCGTGCAACCAGCCAATTCGACCTGCGTCGATGCTCTGCATGGCCCCGCGCGAGATTTTGCTGTCTCTTCCTGATGTCACTCCGCCCCAAGTGGATGCGCTAGATGCTCTTTGCGTGAGAAGCACAGTATGAAGACGCAGAAGAACGCGTTCAAGGAGCTGTTGGAGCTGCCGATTCTGGTCATTCGACGACAGCAAGCTGCCGCGTCGGGAGCGTCGTCGCCTTTGGCAGGAATCCTGGGAGGTGATGCGAGCGGGTCGGTCAAGAAGATCCTCGACCTCCCGGAGAAGCTTGTGATCCCCAGCCGCGAGTTTGAAGCGCAAGTGAAATGGCAACAAGCGCAGAACCCAAACCTAGACACGCAGACACTCTTTGGTGCACAGTGACAGACACAACAACCAACAGCTTACGAACGATAGCACCAGCTAAAGCTACAACTAATTACGAGCGTCACCTGGAGAGCAGGTGAGCACAACACCAATCTCTATTATCTCATCGAGTTTGCGTCTAGCGCTCCAGCCTGCACTGGAGCTTCGGGGAGTGAAGTTACTGTTGAGACTTCTGTCTGTACTGGCCTCTTCTTCTTGGGCACATTAAAGTACACCATGACGTTATCGCTAAGAGCGAGACCGTACTTCTCGTTGAAGGCCGCCACGTCGGGGATATCGTCTCCAGTTCGACAGAGATAAAGCACTCGCTCGAGATGGTACATGAGCGCTGGGTTGATGTAGTGGAAAGCCACACTATCGGGCGCCGCACTCTCGTGTTTCCAGCGAACGCCACCAATATGTTGATGATATTGCACGTACCAGTACTCGGGATTATTGGGGTTGGTGAAGAACACTCCCTTGGGCTTATCTGCGTGCCAGCGCTCTCGACCTTGGTGGTCTCGAGTATCCCACGGAAACACGTCGTGCCACATCATGCAGAACGAAATGGACGCGTCATCCGGCAGCATCGTGCTGTAGTGGTCTGACAGACAGGTCCAGTCGGGCAGAATCTCCACGATCTTGTCCATGTAGAGTCTGTTCATGACGTATCCTGGTCCTCCAGAGTTGAACACCCAACGCTCCCATCTCGAGCGCCAAATGTTCTCGAGCGAGTCGTCCACGATGTAGTAGCTCACCAGATCCTGCGTGAGGTTGAATCGGTGGCCCATCTGCATGGGTTCTCTCTTGTAAGTCATCATAATCTCAGGTCTCCGCAAGTAGTTCCTCAAGTTCTCCATGATCACGTAGGCGTCGTCGTCGGCCTTGTAGAACCAGTCGTAGTCGTGGCGGTAATGTTTGTGCACGTATTTCAGCGTGGCCTTGTGCTTCTGCCACAGGTGGTTGTGGTCGGCGATGACGTCCATCTTGACCACGTCGTAGCGCTTCTCCTGGGCGGTGCCCAGGCCCACCACGATGGTGTCGGTGGTGTTGCTGAAGAAGACGAGCTTGTCGCATCGCTGGCCCCAGGTCTCGGCCACCGCTTGGGCTCTGGTCTTGTGGTGTACGGAGATGGTGTTGACGAAGCAGAAGACGCGAGGGAACTTGGCGTCGACTGCAGGACTCGTCTCGGGAGCGACCTGCACCAGCCCCAGCGTGAAGCTGGAGCGGTCGAGGTCCAGTTGACACAGCTCCTGTTTGGACAGGCCGTAGACGGGTGGGTCAGGCGGGTCAAAGTCCGACGCCAGCACGAACGGGAGCAGCAGGGTCAGCACGCATAGGCAACGCAGCGAGAGCGACGACGGCTGCCCCGCGACGGCGGCATGACGCTGGACTTGCAGAAATAAGAAGAGTAGAGGAAGGACTTTTGCTGTCAGAAGATGATGTGAATTTGGGTATGGAAATGGGTACATTAGAACATCGTCCTCAACCACTTCAACATCTTGTTTGTCTTGTTCGTCTTGTTCGTCTTCAAGGTTTCCTTCCTTCACTACCATTTTCTCCAGACGAACTGTGGAGCGCCCTCTGAAAGCAAGGAGGTTGTGTGGTAAGTCTATTCAAACGGGACTGCTGAATCAATGCGATCATGCGTCTGAAACTTCCGTTGCATATGCAAGTGGATTCGGCACAACCCCAAGACTTCGATTCCATGGACGCTGGCTAGTTCCTTAGAATCCTGCTAGCGCACAACCAAATCGACCGCCATGAGCTCCTGCCACCGTGTCAGTGCGCTCATGATTCTGCTGTTGTTAACTCTTGCAGCCGTGCTCGCCTCGGCCGACCTCAACTCGACCTTTCAAGCACCGTCGAAAGCCAAGCTATGCGCTTTGGACGTCGAGAATTCACGACAAGTGTTGGAGCTGGTGGAGGTCACGCCGCAGCCCGCTCCGTCTCGCAACGACAGCGTGGTCGCCGTGTACCCGCGTATCCTCTGCTTTGCCGTCACCTACTCGGCCCACCACCAAAATCGCGTCCGTGCAGTCGCCGAGACGTGGGGCCAGCGGTGTGATAAGCTGCTCTTCTTCAGTAACGTCAGCGACACGATCGTCGTAGCTGCAAACACTACCGACGAACGTCGCTACGAGGTGGTGCAGCTGGACCTGGTCGCAGACCACGCGCACCTGTGGCTGAGGACCAGAGCTGCGCTGCGCTACATCTACGAGCGGTTCCGCCACGACTACGACTGGTTCTACAAGACCGACGACGACACGTACGTGATTGTGGAAAACTTGCGCCAGTACGTCAAGCGACCCGAGATCCTGCAAGCGATCAATCGAGAGCCGATGCAATTGGGCCACCGCTTCAATCTCCCCGAGAACGCGGTCAACCACTACGTGAAGAACGAGACCCTACGCAAGCAGTGGCGCTCGAGATGGAGCTACGTCGTCTACAATTCGGGCGGGTCTGGTTACGTGATGAATCGCTTGTTCCTGGAGAAGATCGTCGAGAGTTTGCCCGAATGGACATGTCTGCCCGAGGAGAGCAGCGGGACAATGCCCGAGGACGCGGGCGTGTCCTTCTGCATGGCGTGGCACGGCATTTATCCCTGGGATACTCGTGACCATCTCGGTCGGGAGCGGTGGCACGCATTCCTCCAAGCCTTGTGCGTCTGAAATGGGAAAACCCGAACGATTGGTACGTCCGATACCACGAGCATGTCGGGGAGTCAAGTCTGGATCGCTAAGCGCCGCACCCGACAGCGTAGCTTTCCACTACGTCCGCCCGCCACTGATGTATCACATGGAGCGCGTGCTTTACTTGTGTCGAGCTGGAGACGACATTCCTCATGTTACTGCGTTTAACCAGAAGTTCCAGCTAGCTCTGGGAGATCGAGTCATGATGCAATAAACTGCATTTAAGGGGAAATGACATTTACTTTGTTTGCTATTGCAACATCGACTAAGTTTGCAGGGAACGGGCCTTCCAGCTCAGCGTCCTACAGGTCAGCACCGCCGCCGACTGCAGCAGAAGTGGTTTGGCTTCCAAATGCACCGAACTGGCCGCCCTGACCACCGTTGAATTGTCCTTGAGCACCAAACGGTCCAAATTGACGCCCGCCAAAACCAGCACCACCACCGCCGAAAACAGCACCAGCACCGCCGAAAGCCCCGGCACCACCGCCGAATTGTCCTCCTGGGCCGGCACCGATGACACCTCCGAGTTGACCTCCTCCGAGTCCATTCGCACGGCCGGGAGCAGCAGCACCACCACCACCATTACGAGTCGCCAGGCCACCACCATTACGAATCACCGGGCCACCACCAGGAGCCGGACCACCACCAGGAACCGTCGGGGCAGGAGTAGCGGGACCGCCGCCGTTGCCACCGAGGTTCGTCGCTCCACCAGCTCCGTTCAGAAAGCCGTTCGTCATCGTGCCGGGTTGGCTAAACGCACCGCCGTTAGCCCCCGCTCCAAGACCGAAGCCGTTGCCACCAACACCACTGAGTTGGCCAAAGCCGTTGCCGCCAAATTGGCCCAACCCGGCAGCACCGCCGGCGGTGGCGAATTGACCGAGTCCTCCGGCGGCCCCACCGAAGCCGCCCATGCCGCCTCCAAAGCCGTTGCCAGCGCCGAATTGCTCGCGCCCACGGGGCATCCGCATCGTTCCACGGGGTCCTTGGCCGTAAGCAGCACCGTTCAGACAGGCCAACGCCGCGATCGCAAGAGCAACTCGAAAACTCATCGTCGTCGAGTTCTTGGTTGTCGAGGAAGGAAGACTTGGAAGACACTTGATGCCCACAGAGGAAAGTGAAAAGTGAGAAGACGAAAGGCGGCCGCACTCGCAAGGCGATTGCTTTCTCATGAACTGGTTGACCAGCATCAATCCATGCGTTTGATGGAAATCCGGAAGCCATGGACCCGTAGTCACTTGGTGAAACGTGCTATAGCTTTTAAATACGATTGCTTGACTCAACCAGAGACAATTTGAATAATTGTCGGTATGTCTTGAAGTGTTTCGTTAAAATGATGGCACCTTAGCCAAAACAAGTTATACACATTCAACCACAGAGCTTACAATACTGCCCAGACGGTTGCGTTAAGGTGTGTATTCAAGTGTATCGCCCTGGATGCCCCGCTAAAAACACCTTCTTCAAGAAAAACTCCAAACGACCAACTATTCTATTGTTTTTGACTGTAATATCTTCAGGAACTATTATAATTTTGCTTAGAGAACTAGATACGGCATAGATAGCCCAAGAACAAAGACTCATATGAAAATAATTCCAATCGAACGAAAAATTTTATTTTGCCTATGGAAAAGTCAAAACCATTTTGCTCGGAATGCCATGTTACCTACGATAATTAAATAACCAAAACAGATCCAATCATGCCACGCCCCCACTTCTCTTAGAAAAACGTCAATTTAATGGCATAAAATATTGTGAGCTAATTTACAGAACTGGAGATTTCAGTTTTCGGACGACCCCGAAAAATGCCGTCTGGTTGATAAAATATTAGAGGTCTTTAGCAAAACAGTACAACTGCAAAATGCTTATTGGCCAGCTGGAGTTTTTGCCTAACCACACTCCTGAACTGGAAAATGTGACAAACTAAGTACTTTCGAACCCACCACTTCAAAAGGAATATGCTGTTGCTCTTCAACCTGCTGCGGCCAACTGAATCTCCATGCCGTGAAGCATAAATCGTTGGAATAGGCTATGGTTGGCAGAGACTGTTGCTTCTCAAGCCTCCTCGAGCCAGTATTCCTATTGGCTGGTCGTGGTCTAAGTGATGCACTTTTCGTCGTCGAGTGACGGCGACGATGTTAACGACGTCGTCTTAGTGGTGCGGATGCTAGCCAGGTCTTCGCCGTCAGCACAAGAAACTCCACTTGCTTCGGGTCTGGCGCTAAACCCAAGTCCAAGGTGACGCCGAGGTTGCAGCTGCCATTTACACCGTGCAATCAGAAGAAATTGAGCACCCCGTGCGCCGTATAATTCCAACGCTCTATCCAACGACCAGTGTATTGGCAAGTTTCGCTTCGAGAAGCACCAGATCGTGGGGCTCGTTTCTCTGTTGGGCTTGGAAGGAATACGAACGAGGAAGCGGACTGCAGCGACGGGAGTTGAAGGATTTTGTGTTGTG
This sequence comes from Phytophthora quininea, assembly GCA_011947345.1. Classification (NCBI taxonomy): domain Eukaryota; phylum Oomycota; class Peronosporomycetes; order Peronosporales; family Peronosporaceae; genus Phytophthora; species Phytophthora quininea. Next base: position 20,393 of record JAAVTG010000708.1, read on the forward strand.
CTAAACAAATTGGCCATGTCAGTGCGTTGGGAAGATCTAGAAGACTTTTCCAGCCGCGACTCCAGCGAACTATCCAATCTTTCCCTTCACATTTTGGCATACATCGACACCAAGTTTGATCATCTGCTCTATTTCAACCATGCCTACACCGCTCAGAACCTTGATCGGTACGCTGATGCTGTATTCTACGCTGGTGGTCTAATCCAAAACGTGTGGGCTTTTATTGATGGGACTGTTAGAGGGATCCGCCTCCCACGGCCACGACACACCAAGCCCGATGGTATGTTCTGAGTCAGAAGTCCGTTCATAATGGACACAAGCGCAAGCATACTTTCCAATACCAGACTTTGACGACCCAGACGGCTTAATTGCTCACCTTTATGGTTCTTTACCCGGTAGGAATCATAATACCAAGCTTTTCAAGGAAGTGTACGGTGATCAAGCTTACGGAAACGATGCTATTTTGTGCTGCCCGTACGCCGGAGCCGTGGGAAATTTTAACCAGTCAGCAGCATGTTGTGAATGCGAGCATTAGTCGTGTGCGCGTGTCGGTAGAATAGCCCTGTGGAAAGGTAACGAACTATTGGACTGCGCTGGACTTTAAACGACAAGCCCGAGCTGGCGTCTAACCTGTTTGTTTGATGTACAGGGTCGGAGAGTTTCTCAACAACTGCATCACCTGTGCTTGAGGAGGCAACACGGTAAGCGACTGCTTCGGCTTATCTCCACCAAGTCTGGCAACATACCTGAAAGCTAGGTAACAAAATGTGTATTCTTGCGTTAGAAACTCCGAATGCTTAGATCTACTTCGTATTCGTCTAGCAGAACGCATCACCCAAACTTTGACACACTCCAGTATGAACATTCGATTACGCTCCTCGGACTCGTGGCGAGCTCGTTGAGTACGAGTTTCAGCTTGATCTTGAGCGGCAATGCGTGACTGCTCCAACTCTATTCTACAAAGTTGTATATCACGCTCAAGCGCCATTCTGTCTGCATGCTGTCGCGCCTGGGATTCCAATTGTAGATCGAATTGTTGTCGCCGAAGCTCCATGTCTTCACGGAGACGCTTATCTTACCGTTCTACTTCAAGTTGAAATGCGATTTTGCGCTTGGTGCACATTTCAGGCCGAGATTTTGCTGGCGTGGACGTATTGGACATATTGGATGCAGTGTCTTCACTTTCGGGAGAGCTGCCGACGGATTCGTCCAGATCATCACGACAAGCTTGGCGTGTCAAGGCTTCCGCTACGATTTCAGATGCGTAGCGAGTCGCGTCGGCTTCTTCTGCCTTCTTCTTGCTGATGCGGTCCTTCTTGTCGTCTTAAAATGCTTCTTCGAGAAGGACACACTGTCGAACGAGGCTTGCTAACGACTCGTAGTGACTCTGATCATTGACCGCTTCTAACGACTCCTTAATTCCGCTCCCTAGCAAAGAGCGAAGTTCACCAACGCGCCAATTCTTCTTGAGCAGACGAACCCGATCGCGGACTTGTTTTTCCGCCACGACTTGTTGGATTGCAGATGACACTAGCTCTACAACGTGTCTCCGCACACAAGCTGACTCGCCGTACTTCGCTACAAACGCCTTTTCCGCAACCTCTTCCTTCGTCACTCCTTGTCGTTGTCCTCTGTGAAGCGGAAAACCATCTACCCAAGCGACTGTTAACTGCTGGTTGAGAAGTGAGGCAAATCACACCTCGGGATTTGCTCATTTGAAGTAAACTGGCATCAGGTGGCAACGAAAGCAAACCGTACTGCTAAAGTTAGATGATGCAAGTTGTCGATTCTACTAGCAGATGTCCGTCAAATTCAAACCGACACAGTTTTGCTAAATACCTCTACTGCTATCAGAAGACTAGCCGAGCGCCGCCGCTACGCGGCGGTGGGTTATGGTTGGATGTAGCTGTGTGGACTGCCCGCCTCTGCTACGCTCCGGCGGGATGATTTAGCTTTTACACGAACTACTAAGTAGTGCAATCTAAATAATACAGGCGTATAAAATGTTTCATGAAAGCTGCCAAGTGGCATTTGTCCAACATAAAGCTAGGTTCTAGCTCGCAGTGGCAAGCTACTACATCTAGCCTAGAAATGCACCTCGACTCCTAATCAAAAATCTGCGTGTACACGATGTTTCTCGTGTACACTCCTCCGTCTGGGTCTACGAACTCTGGATACTCAATCAACGCCTTCAACTTGCTTCGAGAGGTCACGCGAGACAACGCCACATACAACTGGCCATGGGGAAAGCACGGGGAAGCCAAGTACAACCCCAAGTTTAACACCGTCTGACCTTGGGCCTTGTTAATCGTCATGGAGAATGCTGGTTGCACGGGGAACAGCTTTCGTCGTAGCCGAAAGGGAAATTGGAGTTGTCGTCGTCGCTCACGAACATAATTCTCGGGATGAGTACTTCTTGGCCTGTTCGTTCTCCAGTCATAATCGTTGCTCTAATGACGTGGTCCTTCAAGTCGACGATCCGTAGACGCGTTCCGTTGCACAGTCCAAGATCCGGGTTCAGATTTCTCATCATCATGATAGGGATGCCCTTCTTGAGCAACAGTCTGTGAGGTGGAATCCCGTTCATGTTCACCGAGTGGAGGAACTCCTGCTCGAAAAACGTTCCGTCATCATCCTCCACCGAGTCCACCGACAAATACTCCCGCGCTGTCTCCGGAAGTCGAGCTGCGACTGCCTCGTTGATTCTCCGTACCGTCTCGTTCGTAGTCGTCAAAATGGTCCGACTGGCAAAATAATCATCACTCGCAACCTCCGGATTCGCAACGTCGGCATACATTGCGTCAATGATGCGGGTCATACCCCTTGGTATTGCCTCTGGAGCTATTTCCTCGTCCTCGTCGTCTTCTACAGGAGGATTCGGGATCAGCATATCAGCAGGAATCTTGATGTAGTCATTGCCAAGGTCAGCACGTTTTCGTGCCGACCCTCTCCAACGGCAAGCAAAAATTCAGAGAAAGAGAGGATATCCTCGTCGCTTTCTCCTGTCCCCTCGCTCCCAATGCGCATATTCTGTGTTAACCGAACCTGCAAAAGTGTCTCCACAGAGGCGATTCCTTTATACACGCGTTGGTCGTTTCTGCGGGCGTGCCTCTCTTCACGACAGGAAGGATCTGGCGGAAATCTCCTGAGAGCACAAAAATCTTTCCGCCGAAAGGCTCCCTGGGGTTATCCATAATGTCCCGTAGCGTTCGGTCGACAGCCTCAAACGCGTGGCGATGCGTCATCGGAGCTTCATCCCAAATGACCAAACTGGTCTGCTGGATAAGCTTGCGCAGGTGCGACTGTTTGAAAATCGAACACGTAGAATCCTTGTCCAGTTTCAGCGGAATTTTGAAAGTAGAATGCGCCGTACGCCCGCCCATGAGAAGCAGAGACGCGATTCCACTGGATGCAACAGCAAGTGCAATCTTCCCATCCAGACGCACCCTGGCCAAAATATGTCGAAGTAGCGTAGACTTTCCCGTTCCACCAGGCCCATCAATAAAGAAAAGCTTTTGTGAAATTTCCCGCGTGGATGACCTGCCCCCGTCGTTACGCGAAGCGCTGGCCGTCGATACCTCATGTCCTGACTCGGCTTCGACGGCTTGTATGATCTGGTCGAATACGGCTTTCTGCCCTTCGTTGAGTTTGGTCTCGTCGCGAACAATAGCCTCCAATGTCCTTGTGCTGTAGCTTTTCTCGCGGCGTATGAGATTGTTGTCGAGAAGGGACTCTCGAACCAAACTCGGGAAATCACTCAACTGCGGAAGGTCAAAATCGGTCACAGCATACCCACTCACCTTTAGCAAATCGTTCACGCTTTTTAGCGTCTCAAACATCACCACAGTCTCTCGTGTAGACTCGGGGAGATCCCGGTGCTTATGCGCTATGTCCCGATTCAATTCCTCATAGAATTGGTCCCACAACCCACGGACGTCACTTGGCATCGAGTACACTAACAGTGTACTGAAGAGCTGTCGAAGTTGGTATGGCATCTGAAAACTTGCAGCCTCTGTCATGCATGCAACCCACTCTTGGTCGTTGTCAAGATATCCCAATTGTAACGCTGCATCCCTAAACGTGGGACATACGACGCCGTTAACTGTCCGTATATCCTCGAACGATGTAGGTCCTCTTCGATTGCAGAGCAGTATTCGGAGGAAAAACTTCTCGCCATCCCGGGGGACACATGAACCAATCTTCCCAGTGCCGCTCTATACTGCTTACGCCGAACCCACTGCTTCTCGTTCCAAACGAACTCCTTGGGGATGTCTTTGTACAGCATCGTCTTCGCGATCTGGTTCTCTGGGGCGTCGCTCTGACATAATTCAAAAACCTCGTGAGGTGCGTGTGCGCGCTTCTTTCCAGAATCGCGGTGGGATCTTCCTTACGTCGAAATGAATCATATGCTCTCTCTCCAAATGCACGGTAAGTTGCACGACAGAGTGAGTTTTCCCTTGAACCGCGTAATTCAGAAGCCGGATGCACGCCTCCACAGGGGAAATATACCGAGCATCTAAATATCGCAGGATTTCGTTTGGCTCTTCGCTTAGGTGTTGCTCAGACGGACGACCATTGCCCGAATCGACGACGACGATTGTCATGACGGTCCTATCTGATCCCTTGTACACGTACTTGTAAATATACTTGACCGCGGTGATTCCAGTACAAACCTCTACGTTGATGTGGCAATCGTACTTCTGAGAGAAGTACGGGTTAGGAGACCACCCACTTGTTTGCGGTGGCATTATCATACTTCCGCCCTTTGAACTTTAGAACTCCCGCACTCCGCTCGCGGCGTTTATACTCTGGGTATCCATTCACATCCGCCTGAGTCGCCGTATTCAACTTTTTCGGAAAACCTTTGGAGCACTTCCCGTCTTTCATGCAAGCACAATTGGGATTCGCGGCGCCACACGGACCATGCATCATACACGTCATCACGGTCTTGTAAAGATCAGGGTTGGTCGTCTCGTCGGGTATTTCGGCGGACACCATCGCATCAATCACTTCTCGGCTTCGCGGCTTATCCTGATCATCCAGAATAATCAATATGTGTGCATGCGGCAGACCTCGCTTCTGAAACTCCACAACGTAAATCCGAGCACGAACACGGCCCAACACACCGGCGTCCAAATCTGCAAGTAATTCCCGCAATTTCTGGTTCCAGACACGCGCAACGATATCGGGACGGTCCTGTGCGGTCTGTCCTTCCGACAGCTCACTTGTAATTTCACTCCACTCTGGGTTGCAAGTCATCGTCATGAAAATATCTGGCTTTCCATACTCGGCCACAATTGTCATAGAGTCCTTGTAGCATTTGTACATGTATCGGGGGCTGCCAGTATAGGTAGCTGGTAGAATCCGCCGCAAGCCATACTGGTTCAGGAAATGTTTTTGCTGACGGCCCCCAGAACCCGCGTGGCTCTCCTCATCACGCATCTCAACCGCACTCTCGTTGATGTAGGCGTCTTCCACACCTCTGTACAGGTCCGCGCGGATCTCTTTCTGGTTATTCGCAACCCACCTTAAACTATCCTGCTCCACTTTAGCTCGTTGATCCACACACCATTGCTGAAAAAGCCGACCACCGAGATGTAGCACTGATCCATCACCCGGCTTAGGGAACAAACGAAAAGCCGTGAACTCTCGAAGAGACATCTTGGGCTCCTTTCGACGTGTCTGGCCGTTTGCATAGGTATCGGTGAAAGACCATCCTAACTCTCCGCTTGGAAAAAGCAACGGGTACTGGAGTGGGTCGTACATCGGGTTCGTCTCGAACAAACGGAGGAGACGCCGCTGCTTCGTGTAGATGATAAGGTCTCTGTGTTTGTCGAGGTTTCCGTCCTCCACCAGTGTCGCCCCAACCTCAGACACGGTTGGTAAATTTGTTGTGCCAGGTCGCCTGCGATCCGCGTACAGGTTAAACTGGAGATCCACGATCTCTTTCCCGTCCGCTACCTCTTTCCGAAGGAGCTCTCCAAAATTCAAGAACTGCTGCCCGAAAGGATTAACTGTTGCCATCATGTGCTCAAGGGTTCCCAGTTTTCCCGGTCCAAGTGAGCAAAAATGCCTTCGCGACGCGCTGCCCGTTTATGCATATCCGGATCTACGATGTAAATCTGCGCGAACTTCGCAGGTGCTGGTTGGCTTGTGTCGAAGTAGTCGATCGACGGGAGTAGAGAACCGAGATAGTGACCCATGGCACCTTGGATCCTGTACGTGTAAACACCGCGCTGCCCCTGCACCGAGTATCCTCTCTCACGCGTTGAATGGCGGAGCTATCACTTCTAGACGCCCCGATGGACGTGAAAGCAAACACCTGGTTGTACGCACGGATGTGTTCTCTGAACTCCTGCTCTCGATAAAAGTCGTGGAGGTAATTGGGAGCTGCTTTCAATCCCGGTAGCTGTACCTTTCCCTTCAGACAACATGAGAAAGCAGATTCACCCGGCCATTTGCAGGCCCCACACCAAGCACACTGTATCTGATCTGGAAGCTTGTGCCGACCGTCTTCAACATTTTTCCCAGACACCTTGGACTTGCAGAAGCTCTCGTGGTTACAGAGTGCGTGACCGTCGAGGGCAACGGTTTCTAACCCGCCTGTTCTCGTTTTCGGCCTCGCGTCGCTCCGCACGCTGTGCCTCCGTTTGGGCGTCATGCCTCTGTCGACGCCGCAATGTATCGCGTTCCAGAGCTGCCTCCCTTCGTGGTTTCCTTGGAGTATACGCCGAACTTCGTGATCGATGCGATTACGTTCACGTTCCGCCTCACGCTCGGCTTCTGTCAGGAGCGATCGTCGAGCTTCTTGGCTTGCTCGCGCTTCCTCCTGGCGACTTGTACGTTCCTCTTCCGTCTCGTCATAGCGCCTAGCCTCCTGATAGATGCGATCACGCTCTCGCTCACTTTCCTTCTCTTCTTGCGATTGGCAATTACGGCGATTCAGCCGGTACATGCGATCTCTTTCCGCTCCTGTTCCCTGTCGTCATGAGATAGATCCCCACGACGGCCTTCTTGATAGATACGATCGCGCTCTCTCACTTCCGCTCGAGCCACTTCTGTCAGATTTTCACGAGCTTCTTGGTACAATCTGTCATGTTCTCTCCTGGTCTGAACTTGGTCTTTTTCTTCCTGGCTCGTCGAATCCGCTGCAGCTCTCGATTCCGTGTCCGAGTACGTTCTTTCTGAGATGCGGTCATGTTGGCTCTCCGTTTCCGCGCGTTCTCGGCTTTCTTCGCACGGATCCTCTCCGCTTCGTCTGGTTCAGGTATTACCGCACTTGGTGCAGGAGTTGCCACCGTCACGGGGGCAATTTCTCCCACAGACTCGGCGTAACGCCGTTGATGTTCTGCTGGATCATCTTCCTCCTGCTTACCTTCTTGATCGCCACTTATGTCGACAGCTGGTGCTTGGACCTCCCGAGTTGTGATGTGGTCCGCGTTCAACGTTAACGCTTCCAGAGCCTTGTTGAGATTACATCGCCTGCTACTTCGTCTTCGTTGGCGCTTCCGCTTGTCCGCTCGATCCTCAGGTCCGCATGGAGTCGCGTTAACGCGTTCGTTCTCCCGCAACTCTTTTTCTATGTCCTCGCGCGTCCGCTTGCGCTTGGTCGCGCCATGGCGTCCTGTGGACACGAAACAGAGTCACACAGCGCGTTAGACATTACGTCTAAGTACGTCCACATTTTTATATGCAGGTTGGAGTCTTGATCTCGGATCTTGGGTCTTTTGCGTCGTTTTTGTTGAGTGTGTTTGCATCTGCGTACTGCCTGGCGTGCCAGCTCCTTCGTAATAAGCCGCAAACATATCCCGCCTACAACATACCCAAAAATGGGTACGGAGTGGTTTTTGCTGCACCATAAATGGCACCGTCGGCAAGTCCAGGTTTGAGCGCCCGGGCAGTACTGAGAGTCTTCGTGCGATATCCGTTGCACATCGCTTTTCAGCGGAAGCTCGACATCAACAGGTCGAAAGCTTCGGGTAAATTTGGCCAATAGGCAGGCGCCATAGTGTGCTCTCACTCAGAGTGGGTGGTGGGCCGCAGCCCCTTAGCACGACACCCCAGCGCAAGCGCTGGGCCATATACTTCACCCTAACTTCCTCCCAGGAGTCTAGGACTATCTGTGCGTGGTGGCTTCGTCTCCACTTAAGTCTAACATGCATACATGCAACGCACCTTTCCGCCCGCGCGCTTCTTCTTTTGAATTTGGGGGCAAACGTCCCAGTAAAGTACGAATTGGTGTGGTCCACTTTCTCGGGCCGCCTTCGCTCCGCTCGGCAGCGATTGGCCGAAACTCTTTCGGCGAATGGGCGCCGCCGTCGCTGGCGCTCGGCAGCCAATGGCAGCGCCGGATCTTGTCCATCGAAACTCGGCGACGGACCGACAGACAAACGGACAGACAGCAAGTCTCTAGTAGTAGTCTAAGACTAGCCGAGCGCCGCCGCTACGCGGCGGTGGGTTATGGTTGGATGCAGCTGTGTGGACCGGCCGCCTCCGCTACGCTCCGGCGGGATGATGTAGCTTTCCACACGAATTAGTAAGTAGTTTAATCTAAAACGTACCGGCATATAAAACGTGTCATAAAAATTGCAAGTGCCATTTGTCCAACATAAAGCTAGGTTCTAGTTCGCAGTGGCAAGCTACTACATCTAGCCTAGAAATGCACCTCGACTCCTAATCAAAAATCTGCGTGTACACGATGTTTCTCGTGTACACTCCTCCGTCCGGGTCTACGAACTCTGGATACTCAATCAACGCCTTCAACTTGATTCGAGAGGTCACGCGAGACAACGCCACATACAACTGGCCATGCGAAAAGCACGGGAAGCCAAGTACAGCCCCAAGTTTAACACCGTCTGACCTTGGGCCTTGTTAATCGTCATGGAGAATGCTGGTTGCACGGGGAACTGCTTTCGTCGTAGCCGAAGGGAAATCGGAGTTGTCGTCGTCGCTCACGAACATAATTCTCGGGTGAGTACTTCTTGGCCTGTTCGTTCTCCAGTCATAATTGTTGCTCTAATGACGTGGTCCTTCAAGTCGACGATCCGTAGACGCGTTCCGTTGCACAGTCAAGATCCGGGTTCAGATTTCTCATCATCATGATGGGGATGCCCTTCTTGAGCAACAGTCTGTGAGGTGGAATCCCGTTCATGTTCACCGAGTGGAGGAACTCCTGCTCGAAAAACGTTCCGTCATCATCCTCCACCGAGTCTACCGACAAATACTCCCGCGCTGTCTCCGGAAGTCGAGCTGCGACTGCCTCGTTGATTCTCCGTACCGTCTCATTCGTAGTCGTCAAAATGGTCCGACTGGCAAAATAATCATCACTCGCAACCTCCGGATTCGCAACGTCGGCATACATTGCGTCAATGATGCGGGTCATACCCCTTGGTATTGCCTCTGGAGCTATTTCCTCGTCCTCGTCGTCTTCTACAGGAGGATTCGGGATCAGCATATCAGCAGGAATCTTGATGTAGTCATTGCCAAGGTCAGCACGTTTTCGTGCCGACCCTCTCCAACGGCAAGCAAAAATTCAGAGAAGAGAGGATATCCTCGTCGCTTTCTCCTGTCCCCTCGCTCCCAATGCGCATATTCTGTGTTAACCGAACCTGCAAAAAGTGTCTCCACAGAGGCGATTCCTTTATACACGCGTTGGTCGTTTCTGCAGGCGTGCCTCTCTTCACGACAGGAAGGATCTGGCGGAAATCTCCTGAGAGCACAAAAATCTTTCCGCCGAAAGGCTCCTGGGGTTATCCATAATGTCCGTAGCGTTCGGTCGACAGCCTCAAACGCGTGGCGATGCGTCATCGGAGCTTCATCCCAAATGACCAAACTGGTCTGCTGGATAAGCTTAGGTGCGACTGTTTGAAAATCGAACACGTAGAATCCTTGTCCAGTTTCAGCGGAATTTTGAAAGTAGAATGCGCCGTACGCCCGCCCATGAGAAGCAGAGCGCAATTTTCATTGCAACAGCAAGTGCAATCTTCCCATCCAGACGCACCCTGGCCAAAGTATGTCGAGTAGCGTAGACTTTCCCGTTCCACCAGGCCCATCAAAGAAAAGCTTTGTGAAATTTCCCGCGTGGATGACCTGCCCCCGTCGTTACGCGGCGCTGGCCGTCGATACCTCATGTCCTGACTCGGCTTGAGCTTGTATGATCTGGTCGAATACGACGCCCTTCGTTGAGTTTGGCCTCGTCGCGAACAATAGCCTCCAATGTCCTTGTGCTGTAGCTTTTCTCGCGGCGTATGAGATTGTTGTCGAAGGGACTCTCAACCAAACTCAAATCACTCAACTGCGGAAGGTCAAAATCGGTCACAGCATACCCACTCACCTTTAGCAAATCGTTCACGCTTTTAGCGTCTCAAACATCACCACAGTCTCGTGTAGACTCGGGGAGATCCGTGCTTATGCGCTATGTCCCGATTCAATTCATAGAATTGGTCCCACAACCCACGGACGTCACTTGGCATCGAGTACACTAACAGTGTACTGAAGAGCTGTCGAATTGGTATGGCATCTGAAAACTTTGCAGCCTCTGTCATGCATGCAACCCACTCTTGGTCGTTGTCAGATATCCCAATTGGCAACGCTGCATCCCTAAACGTGGGACATACGACGCCGTTAACTGTCCGTATATCCTCGAACGATGTAGGTCCTCTTCGGATTGCAGAGCAGTATTCGGAGGAAAACTTCTCCATCCAATCGAGGGACACATGAACCAATCTTCCCAGTGCCGCTCTATACTGCACGCCGAACCCATCGTTCCAAACGAACTCCTTGGGGATGTCTACAGCTGTACAGCGCATCAATCTTCGCGATCTGGTTCTCTGGGAGCGTCGCTCTATTCAAAACCTCGTGAGTGCGTGTGCGCGCTACCAGAATCGCGGTGGGATCTTCCTTACGTCGAAATGAATCATATGCTCTCTCTCCAAATGCACGGTAGTTGCGACAGAGTGAGTTTTCCCTTGAACCGCGTAGTCAGAAGCCGGATGCACGCCTCCACAGGGAAATATACCGCCGAGCATCTAAATATCGCGGGATTTCGTTTGGCTCTTCGCAGGGTGTTGCTCAGAACGGACGACCATTGCCCGAATCGACGACGACGATTGTCATGACAGTCCTATCTGATCCCTTGTACACGTGCGTAAATATACTTGACCGCGGTGATTCCAGTACAAACCTCTACGTTGATGTGGCAATCATACTTCTGAGAGAAATTGGTTATAGGGAGACCACCCACTTGTTTGCGATGGCATTATCATACTTCCGCCCTTTGAACTTTAGAACTCCACTCCGCTCGCGGCGTTTATACTCTGGGTATCCATTCCGTCGCCTGAGTCGCCGTATTCAACTTTTCGGAAAACCTTTAGAACTTCCCGTCTTTCATGCAAGCACAATTGGGATTCGCGGCGCCACACGGACCATGCATCATACACGTCATCACGGTCTTGTAAAGATCAGGGTTGGTCGTCTCGTCGGGTATTTCGGCGGACACCATCGCATCAATCACTTCGGCTTCGCGGCTTATCCTGATCATCCAGAATAATCAAGATGTGTGCATGCGGCAGACCTCGCTTCGAAACTCCAACGTAAATCCGAGCACGAACACGGCCCAGCACACCGGCGTCCAAATCTGCAAGTAATTCCCGCAATCTGGTTCCAGACACGCGCAACGATATCGGGACGGTCCTGTGCGGTCTGTCCGCTTCCGTCAGCTCACTTGTGTTTTCACTCCACTCTGGGTTGCAAGTCATCGTCATGAAAATATCTGGCTTTCCATACTCGACCTGGTGTCATAGAGTCCTTGTAGCATTTGTACATGTATCGGGGCTGCCAGTATAGGTAGCTGGTAGAATCCGCCGCAAGCCATGGTTCAGGAAATGTTTTGCTGACGGCCCCCAGAACCCGCGTGGCTCTCCTCATCACGCATCTCAACCGCGCTCTCGTTGATGTAGGCGTCTTCCACACCTCTTGTACAGGTCCGCGCGGATCTCTTTCTGGTTATTCGCAACCCACCTTAAACTATCCTGCTCCGCAGCTCGTTGATCCACACACCATTGCTGAAAAAGCCGACCACCGAGATGTAGCACTGATCCATCACCCGGCTTAGGGAACAAACGAAAAGCCGTGAACTCTCGAAGGAGACATCTTGGGCTCCTCCCGACGTGTCTGACCGTTTGCATAGGTATCGGTGAAAGACCATCCTAACTCTCCGCTTGGAAAAGCAACGGGTACTGGGTGGCATCGTACATCGGGTTCGTCTCGAACGAACGGAGGAACGCCGCTGCTTCGATGTAGATGATAAGGTCTGTGTTTGTGAGGTTTCCGTCCTCCACCAGTGTCGCCCCCAACCTCCAGACACGGTTGGTAAATTTCTCTCACGCGTTGAATGGCGGAGCTATCACTTCTAGACGCCCCGATGGACGTGAAAGCAAACACCTGGTTGTACGCACGGATGTGTTCTCTGAACTCCTGCTCTCGATAAAAGTCGTGGAGGTAATTGGGAGCTGCTTTCAATCCCGGTAGCTGTACCTTTCCCTTCAGACAACATG
>JAAVTG010000070.1:0-26163 GCA_011947345.1 Phytophthora quininea
ACTTCAACGACTCTGTCGTTGCCGGCCGTGCAATCCTTCACGAGCCTTTGCAAGTGCAAATTGCTGGCGAGGTTGGGACCCACCAGCACCAAATGCAGCGCGCTCAGAGGCGTCTCGTCGGCCACATGCTGGGAAAAGGACTGGAACACGTCGAAGGGAGTCCCTGAATTGCCTTCGCGGTGGTCGGCGCCCAGCAGATGCATCGTCAGCGCCTTTACCGAAGGCGACGTCGTGGTCGTGACTGTGCTGTAGACGTCGTAGCCACTCCACCAGCGTCGCCGCGCGAGTCTCGGAAGGCGAAGCCATGGGTGGTCTAGTATTGACCGGCGGTAAAATAAATTGCCCAAATTCGTTCTATAAAATGGGCAAGACGTGTTTATGGCCAATCGGGTCATCTTCAGAATCAGGTCACGTACGCACGATAGAGACGACGACTGCATTTTTCATCAAGACGCCGACGCCGATCCAGCGCCATAGAGCAATAGAGCGCTAGAGCAGCAGGAGAAGGCATGGCGCCGGCGGACACGACCTGGATGGACACGGGCAGCCACCCGTACCGCTACCTCTACGTGGCATTTGCGATCTTCCAGTGTTTCCTGGGCGCAGGCATCATCTTTGGCTGGTATGTTCCATAATCAATGCCAATACTGAGAGTATTCATGCGACGGTGGTGGAATAATTTGCTGCTGCAGGACGTCGCTGGTACCGATGCTGGAGAAGGAGCGCGTCTACAATGAGTTCTGCAAGACGGGAGAAGCAAGTACGTGGATAATGAGATCCTAGCAGCAATACGCTGAACTAAAGTGTTTTTTTGCAGTATGTCAAGCACAGAGCGATCAGCTGCAGTATGCGTTTACGATGGCCGGATCCAGCAGCATGTGGTCCAATCTATTACTTGGATTTGTTTTCGACAAGTAGGTGTTTTGATCCAGTGGCGGAATTGGCCACGCTGTTCGGCGACTAAGACGTGCGATTTGTTGCGGCAGGTTCGGGCCTCGTGTGACGAAGTCGATTTCGCTCGTGCTGCTAATTATCGGCGCCCTACTCATGGGCAATGCGCATTATCGGTATGCAGGATGTTATTTACTTTCCATGTGCTACAAAAGCCGACACTTGTGGATGTTTGTTGGTAGAATAAACGGTGAAGGACCCGATCTACTGCTTATGGGGATGATGTTGGTCGGCTTCTCAGGCCCGGGTATCCAGCTTTCTGGCATCCACATCTCCAATCTGTTCCCGAGGCAACCGCGTTCGTTTCGTGCTTCATCGTTGGAGGACTCCAGTTGAGCTTCCTGATCTTCACGCTGTTTAACCTCGCGTATATGCACCTCGGGATGGCTAAGTCGACGATTTTCGCGCTCTATGCCGGGGTAGTGGTTCTCTCGCTCATCGGCACGGTACTCACGGAGCCAGACACGCCGTTTGAAGCCGAGAATGGACCGGATGACCAGCACGAGTTGCTCTCTCCGATGCGCTTGCCTTCTTCAAAGAGGAGGAAGCATCGCTACTCATGTCCACTCCGGAGCTGGAGAAGTACCGCAGACGCCACCGCCGCCCCACCAATGAGGTGTTCTTCGACGGAGACCTGCACAACCGCTCGTTCCGCACACAAGTGTTGTCCAAGCCGTTCCTCCTCATCACGTTCTACTTCTCGATTTTGTCGCTCTGGTGCAACTTCTTCTTGGGCAGCATCACGGCGCTACTACGATGGAAGCAACTTCCGGAGACCGAGGTCGCGAGCTTGCTTGGAAAACTGGCGTTCGTGACTACCTAGCAGCGTGGTGTTCATTCCGGTCGTTGGCTATCTGCTGGAAACGTGTGGATATACGTACTCTTCGCTGTTCTGCACGGTGGTGGCGCTCGTCTTCACGGTGTTGCTGAGCAGCTCCTCAAGTGGCTGGATCGTTGCGGGCTTCGCGACGTACGCGTTTTTCCGCACCATCATGTTCCCGCTGTTGTTCGCGTACTTGGGCCACCGCTTCGGTTTCCAGCACTTTGGGGCGCTGTCGGGGATTGCGTTCTGCATCGGAGGCATCGTGGGGCTGCTGCAGACGCCGATCGCCGCGATCGGAGACTTCCGGACCATCGGATACCTGCAGGTTCGTGTTCACCCTCTGCATCTGGTTCTGGTCGGATGTGCTGGAGTTGACGGACCTTCAAAACTAACGAAATGTGGTTGCTGTGTGCACTTTTTATCGGGTCCCGTGCTCAGTTCGGATCGCTGTTGCTGACGTTGGTGGCGCCGTACTTTGAAAGGCAACGAGACTTGTACTACTAGCTCAAGTTGCAGGCGAACGGACAGGCAAAGTCGCTGCCGATGATGTGTAACGGCTGGGCGGTGGTAACGCGAATTCTGATCATACCGGTCGGGTTGTTCAGCGCAAGTGAGAACTGCCTGTCAACATGGCGAAAAAGGAAAGCCGGCAGACACCACTGCAAGCCGCCCCAAAGACAAACAACCGAGCACGCATGGCAGCTTCAAGGCCGTCACGGAGAGACACACGAGCTTTTGATAGACGCGAAGAGCAACAACATGACTACAACTCAGGACCGTACCCATCTCTCACAAATCCAGCGTTTTAGCGCGTTCTATGCGCCTCTCACAGCGTTACTGTATGTCCAGGGGTCACTAAAAACCGCCCTAATCCTGGTAGTCCTATGCCAACGATGGGCGTTGAAACACCCCCACAGCGCAGAAATCAGTCGGTTCCCCTTGGCAATTCATTAGCCATTCTTCCCCGCGTGACGACGACTCCAGCGAACATGTCGCTCTTCTCGCTCCCCAACGTTCTGCGCCGCAGCGTGCCGTCGGACGGCAGCGACGAGGCGCCGGCTGTGCGGCCCTCCGTGGTCAGCACCAGCCACCTCAACGCGCAGCTCGAGGAGGAAGCCCGGCACGTGGACCAGCACCTGTTCTTCGGCCCGCAGCAGTCCGTCTTCGAAGGCGAGCGCCAGCGCGTGATCCACGGCGAGCGCAAGGTGCAGAAGAACAACAAGCGCTACTGGCTCATGTCGGAGCCGCTCAGCATGGAGAGAGACAGCACCACGTCGCTCATCGGCTTCCCCACCGAGCCGGCGTCGCGGGCAGCGGCCTTGGCAGCAAAATGTCGGCGGCCACGCGCTTCATTGGCCAGAAAATGGCGGCCATGAAGTTCCCGCCCACCCACGTGAACGAGGACTCGTTCTGCGACGGCTGCGGCATGGATCCGATCGTGGGCAACATGTACTCGTGCTCCAAGTGCCCCAACTACCATCTGTGCGAGAGCTGCTACCAACTGGGTATGCACGGCTTCGAGGACTCCAAGCTGCTGCTGGAGGTGAGAGAGGACTTTGCACTGCGGAAGGTCATGGAAGTGTCCAAGAACAAAGTGCCCGAGAAGGTCTTCACGGTGCTGCTCAAGACGGTGTGTCGCGGACAGGTGGACAAGTTTAACTTCCTGGCCAAGTGGATCACGGCCGTGGTGCTGGGCCAGCCCATCAACACGCTCGAGGTGCGCGGCATTGAGATCCCGCACTTGGACGCCGAGACCCGCGCCACGCTCGTGCAGCTCCTGACGCCCGTGCTCGCCGACCGCACGGATCTCGAGGTGTGCATGGAGTGGTTCTGCCCCGTGAGTGCTACGTACCGGATCTTTCCATCTTGATATAGAGTAACTGACAGGTGCTGGTGTTGTCTTGACACAGGAGGCTGATAACATGGAGCTGCCTGGCGTGCAGCGCCGTCTGGAGACCATCCGCATCTGGGTGGCCACGGACAAGGACCAGAAATCGCCCTTCGCTACGAAGGAGGGACTCAAGGACGACATCACGGAGCCAGACATGTCTCCCGTAAGTGACGGTGGAGAGGTCATGTGCTCTCCGGGCCCTGGCAGCCCCGTCACAAGCTCCAAGGGCTCCGAGTCCCCGTGCACGACGCCCCCGCCGTCGCCGTCTGTAATGCGCCGCAAATCCACCGGCGCCACGTCGATGACTTCCGAGTCGTCTTCGCAGGTCTCCTCCGCGTCTGGATGCGCTCTCTCTTGCTGACAAGGTCACTGAGTACAGCTACGAGGAAGACGAAGACTACCACTCGGATTCGGTCAACAGCGACATTGCCCCTCGGAAAGTAGACGTGTCGCCGTTTTCTGGAAAGCAATCCGAAGGCATTGAAATGTAAGAAGAAGGAGGAGACGACGATCAAGGGGCCGGAGGACAAGAAGTTGCGGCGCGTATGCCGCACAGGTCGACAGGCGATAGATCACGGATAGACTCCTTGGTCTTGGTTTTTGTTTATTTTCATTTTCGCATAGCAGCACTCAATTGTACGAGAGTGTGTTTATAAAATCTTGCCATGCTCCATTTCATTTGCATCCTACTACGAAGTAGTTGCATCTGCTGGAAAACTAAAGTGGTCATCAACAGAACTTGCATGTAGTACCTTCAAAGTAGAAATGAAAATCTTCGCGTTAACGGCTTCGCGTGCTGCATTCCTTCACTGATGAAAATCGCAAGTGACTTCTCTCTACACTGTATGCGCTGGCACTGCTACCGTGTGCATTTGAGGCTTGCGGACGAGCGCCTCCTAGTTCTTAGCACGGTAGAAAGCGAGATATGCCATGTGCCAGTCGCCTCCTCCCTTCAACTTCATGATGTCCTCTGTCTTGCACGGCGACACATCGTCGTCATCGTAGCAGTACCAGTCGTCTGTAATACGTTATCGTTAACGCTACTGGCCTTCCTCAAACCAAACATGAAGCAGAACGAACCTCCTTCGTGGCGCACCCAAGCCATGTAGTGACCAGAGTCGGCGGAGCGACCCTTGTGCGTCAGAATGGCGAACAACTCGTAGTTGCCCTGGAAATAAAGACAAACATCAGCAATTATTAAAACGACCCCCTTCAACGCGCACAGAAATTAATGTACACACCTGGAAATCGACGGAAGCTCAATGCCAGGAGATTTAGCACCCATTGACATTGCACGAGCTGCTTCAAGCGCCGCTCTGTCTTCCTCGGACAGGCCATCCATGGCATCATCCTCATCGGCCTCCTTCTTCTCTTCAGCGTCTTCTTTCTTCTCCCCAGCAGGTTTCTGTGACATAACAAACTGTGAGGATCTGCTATCACACCAGTTTACGAATGGAGTTCTTACGTCCTTGAACTCGTTCAAAATCTTCTCAGCGTTCCTGTACGTTTTGAAAAATACCTCGATCAGTTCATACAATTACAACACAAACAATAAAGCTTCATGTGGGCAAACCTGTCACGGGAAATCTTCATGGTCGCCTTCAACTCGTCAGAGCAAAAGTCATAGACATCCAGCGTCGTAGGGAAGCTAATGGGCTGTGGAGATAGCACAAAATATTAACAAAACCACTCAGACGATATAATCAAGACACAGTTGGACGTACACGCAGCATTTTGCACTTCACACCCGTGTGGTCACGGCTTTCAGGCGTTGCCTTCCAGTAGAAACGCATGAACTGCACGCATAAGTACTTGGGCAGGCGGTTTATCCGCATAGTCTTCTTCCAGACCGCGTTACGGTCCAGAACATCCGAGCGCTTTTCAATCGTTCCCTCAAGTCCCTACTCCCACACAACAATTATCAACACCTTCCCAAATCATTATAGACAGATCACACTTCAACGTACAATCTTGATGCCATCAGACAGGTGGTTCGTCTCGATCGTGATGTTGCACACGAGTTTGAGCGCCTTCTCCTTCTTCACCACGGGCGTTTCCATGTCGCTCTCTGTGCACTCGAGTTTCTCGTCCATCTCGAGGCCAAAGAGAGCGTCCACCATATTGCTCGTAGGTCCCAAACTCTTGACTCCTCCCGCAGGCTGCGTCAGCGTTTGCTGCAGTGTCGAGAACAACGTCGACAAGAACTCTTCACTATCCTGCTGCATGAAGCCTCCGCTTCGAGGCGCCTGCTGGGCGAACTGAGGGTACGCGCGTCTCAGCACGGACACAAACAGCGCCGGCGTGATGCTGTCCACGCTGCCGTCGAGCTGTCCGTACATGTCCCTCAAAGCTGAAGTGAAGTTGTTGGCCAGATCCGCCGACACACCACCGGCCTGGGCCTGTAGTGCACCTCGTAGCTCCTTGACAGGTCGCAGACACTGCAGCGTGGCGTTCATGTAGCAGGTATTGCCGAGGTTTACGAGCCCCGCGGGGTACAAGGTACCCGTAGCGGCGATATCCTTGGTGGTCATGTCCTCGATGAAGACGATAGGCTCCTTGGGCTTCTGTACCACCTCGGCCGAGCCCATGAGCATCACGCCGGCGCCATCCACCAGCTTGTCCAGCGAGGACAGGTCGGCGTCGTCCTTGAGCATCCCCTTCCAGGCCTTGGACATGAGCTTCTGGCGCTCCACGGGCACGGACGTGAGGTCGTACAGCTGCGCCTTGAAGACGGCCACGGGCGCCGCCTTGTCCACCACCACGTCCTTGAAGACCTGCTTGCCCCACTTGACGCTCACTTTCGCAGTCATCTTCTGCTCTCGATGTGATCTCGATGCACTTTCACTATGAAGGGAGGAAATGGATCTCCGTCCACCTTCGAGAAACATCCACAAGCATGGCTACATTTTCAGTGGGGATCAAGTTGAAGTCATTTTGTTAGTTGTTACTGCATGGTGTTGCTGCTTATCGTGCTTAGTTGGCGCGATATTTAACGGTGGTGAGTGTGACGCTGTCGGCCAGGACGGCGTCGCCCTCGGCTCGGTCTTCGTACCACTGCAAGGTGGCGTGGGTCCGGTTGACCACCTTGAGCAGCGAGTAGCCGTAGTCGGCCTGACGGAACGCAGACCACTCTGGCTGCGGGTCAAAGTACGACGGAGCCAGACCTTCACGGTTACCAGCATCACCCAGCACAACGTACGTGGTGCCGTCCGGAGTCACCTTCTCTTTGTACACCGGGTGGCTGCGCTCGTAGGCGTGGACGTGTCCCGCGATCGTCAAGTCCACCTTGTACCGGTATAGCAAGTCCTCCATGTTCTGCTTCATGATCATGTGCGGCTCCATGCCTTGATGGGCCGTGTTGCTGTTGTACCACGGCCCGTGCATGATCACAACCACCCATGGAGTGACGCTGCGGTCCACACGCTGCAGCTCCTGCTCGAACCACTTGTACTGCAACGACGACGGGTCTGAATCCACGTAGGGCGTCACAATGATAAAATGAGTGAGCCCAACACGGAAGCCGTAGTAGAGGTTGCGGCGCTGCAGAAGATTCTCGCGCTCGTAGGGCATCTCAAACCGAGTTTGGTACGCCACAAATTTGCTCACGTCGCGCTGGCAGGGACGCTCCACCTCGTGGTTACCAGCCGAGACCATACTAGCAGGAGTACAAATAATATAGTAGGTTAGGCACGATGTTACCAGGCTTAGTGAGACGACGTCACGTACAATGGCATCCGGGCTGAAAGCGGCTCGACGAGTTTGCCCCATCGGTCCCACCGGTACTGCTCGCTGTCTGCGTAGGACAGATCACCAGCATGCAAGACCGAGCTCATCCCGTCAATAGCAGAGAGGTGTCGAAGTGTCTGAATCGAGTACTCCGTTTGACTATTAAGAAGGAGAGAAACAAACAACAAGGTTAGATCACCATAGAACAGTGCAAAGGGTCCCTTGCTTACCCGAGGTCTCCAATAACACCGAACGTCAACGGAGTATCACTGCCGACGGGAACCACCGTCTTGAACGTGTGTACGTCGCTCCATCCTCCAGTTTCATCGCCACATTGGTCTTCAACATCAACAGCAACCTTTGTCAGCGCCGCTATCTCACAAGAACTATATCCCCAACTTACAGTAATACAGCGTGTTTGGACGTAGGCGCCTCCTGGAATCGTCACGTGGTGGAACCACGGCGACGTGTAGGAACAAAACTCGTACTGTTCGCAGGGAAGTTCGGCCTTCTGGGCAGCTGATAGGTCGTCTTTGGACAGTCCGTAGCGCACTGTAGAGCTCGTGGTCTTCTTGTCCGTCGCCCAGGAGATGGTGATGCCCACTGAGTCTCCACTGCGTCTGCAATTGCAGACTCCTTGCTAGCGCCATGTGGACTTGAGAGGGCGGGGAAACCCCGTAGAACTGCCCCGTAGCAGGGCAGAAGCATTTGTCAGCGACTCGTCGTACACGGAGACGCGGTAGGCGCTGCTGATCAGCAGTGTGGCAGTCAGGAACAGCGCAGTGGCGCTAACGATCGTCATGGAGGTCCGCATGGAGCGTCGGGTCTGTCGTGGAGAAGCTGACGTCGCCTCGAGCGCAGCAATTCCGACGTCTCTTGAGAGTTGGTTCTGATTCGTACAGAGCCGTAAGAAGAGTTCTTATTTGTCACAAGTGGATGCATGTTGCCGACAAGACGTCAATTGGAGACTGCCGAGTGCATGACGCAGCGAGGAGATTCAGGAAGACGGCGTCGTGTCCTGTGGCATCGAATCTCCGTCCTCCTCCAGATGCGAGGTAACATTGGTTCCATGCACCAGCTGGAGGATCGTCCTCGTGTCGGAAATGGAAATCTGTGACGTGGTACGAGCAACATGCAGAAGTCTTGATGACACCAGAGGCTTGCTGCTGCTTGGACTCTAGGCTCTGGAGCGCCGACAGGAGACCGCGTCGACTAAAATGACCAACCCACTGTAGTGATCCGACGAGAGATTAATTGTGATGGACCTACAGTACTTGTCTGAAGTTGACGACACTGGTAGCCGTCCGTTCGACGCTGATGAGCTGGTCGATTGTCGACGAGGCAAACTCTGATATCCCATTGATTCCGAATGCTATCAACAAGCGAACAACATGCTGGTCAACTTGGAGGATCGGAAGGAGCCTCTCATCTTGAGTCTCAGGCACATATTGTAGCTCGTTGTCAACGTTTATGTTGTAGGTGAACAAATTGATTTTAGCCTGTATTTGGTGTGCACTACACCAGAGCTCCGAAAAAATTCAGTTGCACTGATCATTTCCAGCGGAGCTCCCGATCGGAGGGTCATCAGCTCCCATGGACGGCGACGACGCGTCTCCTCCGCCTTCCTCGTCTGCACCGGTAGATGCTCCTGCTGCCAATGGCCATGGCGCAGCTCCCGCGGTCTCTAATCCTTCTCCAGAGCAACAAAAGGAGCCCGAGAAGACAGTCAACGGCCTGCCCCCAGTGAACGGCAACGGCACAGCGACCACCGAAGAGCAGGACAAGTCTCCGGCACCTCTCAAGCCCAAGCCAAGCCACGGCGTGCGCCGCCTTTACGCCTACGCAGTGGCAGTGGCAGCAGCAGCAATACCAGCTCCAGCGGTCGACGGGAGTCCGGAGCTCCCCGACCGGCCAGCGCCAACATGGGCATTGTCATCGGTACACTTCGGCGGCGCCACAGACCTCCCATTAGGGGCGGCTCCCTATCTGATGAAGAGGCCGACGATGTGGTCAAGACGCCGCCGCCGCGTTCTGCGTCTTTTGCTCCGAGACGAACGAAACGTCAGGCCAGTCTGCGCAATGTGGCGTCATTAGTGCGCTCGCAACTGAGGAGCTCCAAGAGTGTGGCCATCGACAGTGGCAGTAGTGGAGACTTGGACGCCAGACCAGCACTGGAGAGGAGCAACTCGTCCTTCGCGGGGGTAGCCCAGCAGGTAGTAACGTCGAGACGTGCAGCGAGAGGCTTCCTGTCCATGTGGACGAAGGACTCCACGGAGACCATGCACGTGTACAATGGCATCCACATGGAGAAGAAGAAACTGGATCTGGTGGGCGTGTCTGCAGAGTACAAGGAGATCAAACGACGACAGTTCTACCAGGAGCTCGTCGTGTATTTTGTCTTCCTGACGCTGCTCTTCTCGTTGCTGTCGTGGCTGCCGGTGGAGGACAGTTTCCACCAGAATGATGTGGTTGGTGCACTCACATGTCGTGAAGAAGGCGTGTGAGCTCAAGACGTTCGAAGATATCTACGACTTCGCTGGGAAGCTGCGGGAGACGGTATGCGAGCGTGAAGGCGTCACTGCTCAATGGGTTCGTGTCGGTGGTGTAGGTTTCCGACAAGTGCGAGTGAAGAAGCAGCGCTGCACCGTGTATGATGGTTGGGAATCGCCGTGCTATCCGTTCTACAGCCCAGAGGTAGAGGAAAGGTCGATCATGCGGGGAGAAAATGGATCCGAGCGTGTATACGAGTGGAGGGATGGTCTGGGAACGCTTTCGCCGGAGATGTACCGCCCCATGATCGACTGGTTGTTCTTCGCACCAGTGATATCGTATGGTTCAGGTGGATATGCCGTTGATTTGTGTGACATTGATGGTGTGGAGGGACTGCAGAAGGATGCATTTCTCTCCGAGCATACGCGAGCTGCGGCACTTCAGTTCACTCTGTTGAATCCTATCACTCGCGTGTTTACCATTGGAATGCACGTCTTCACAGTGGATCCGTCAGGGCACATTGACCATTTCGCGCACAGCTCCCACGTCCGCGTTATTGGGCACGAAAAACTGAGCAGTTTGCGATTGCCGACAGTGAAGATACTGCCGAGAAACAACCGCGGAGCAGGATTCTCCATGCTCTGAGTACCTCTCTGTCGCTGCTGCGTGACGCGTTTGACGTGCGTGTTGTGCTGTGGGTTGCTCTGCTGCTGTTCTTCATCACTTACTGCATCGGCGAAGCGACTGAGATGCGGACGATGGGTTTAACGACATACCTTGGTTCCGACATGTGGAATATTTTCGAATTGACGCATCTATTGGTGTTAGCAGCGCTGCTAGCCCATATGGTGCACTACTACATGGCGTCAAGCAACTTTGCTGTACACTTGGCTGCGCTGCGTGACGGTCACGGCGTGGAAGAGCTGAGTCACGCGAGCCCGCAAGATCTGCTGACAGGCTTCCAGCAGCTCTCAGATCTTGCCTCGCTGGGGTCAGCCATCAGCTTACTCAAAGTGTTCAAGTTCTTGCGTATGAATTCGACGTTGAATCTGCTGTGGAGGGTGCTGGGAATGGCCATGCGCGACCTGATGGGCTTCCTTATCATCTTCAACCTCATTTTCCTCGGATATTCAGCCATGGGTAGCTACGCTTTTGGGTTTGCGTTGGAGGAATATTCGACCATCAGCAAGTCCTATGGCACCTGCTTCCAGATGCTTGCTGGCGAGATGGACTATGCTCGACTGCGTCAAGCAAACCCTCGCATCGCGCCACTGTTCATCGGCACTTTCGTGGTCTTGGTGTTTCAGATTCTTGTCAACATGTTTGTTGCCATTTTGTCCGAGTATTACGAAGTTGCCAAGAATGATGACGGCGGGGCTGATGATGTGGAGTACGACGTGCTTACTCGCATCCGCAACTTTGTAAGCGCGTGCTCGCCCACAGTTGTCGTCCCGAAGAACCACGGTGTCATTCGACTCATTCCGCGTCAACAAGTTCGACTGATTTCGACAAACCTCGTCGACCAGGAAGAAACTCGCCAACGTGTTCGGAAGCTTTTCCGTGGTGCTGTATGGCGAGTCGTGGCTCTGTTGCGTTTCGGAATGAAGTTTGACCGCCGCATTAACTTTGGTGACCGTAAGACTCACAATGGCACGAGCCACAATGGCTCTAACGGAGGGTCCACAGCTACGAAGGATAGCCGCGAGTTGGTATCGCATATCCGTTTGTCCGAGAACTTTGACCACAAGACCATCAAGGAAATGATCCCAATTGGTATCACGATTCGTCTACAAGGAGACTCCCTACTGGGGGATGGCCTTGCTCTGAAGGTTGTTCACCACAGTAAATTGTCGGTGGAGTGCGTTGTTTTGAGCCCGAACGATGGAGATGCTGGAAGTAACGGTGCGAACTCCCTGCGAAGATGCATGGTGGCGTGGATGGCTTTGCACCTCCTCGTTCAATCTCTTCGTTGGGGTCGTTTGGAGATGAATCCGATCTTGATGACGGAGCGCCTAGAGAACGCGTTCTCGAGCTTATGGGCGGTGAAAAGCTACGTATCCCTAGAAGACGCCTAGCAGTGCACTTATTCCGTACTATGCTGCAGGAACTGAAGATGAGTTTACTGCGTGCTACCAAGCTCTTGAACTACTCGAAGGATAGTATGATGGACGACTATCACCTCGGCTTGCTATTTGATAGCGTGCGAGCAGACGGACGCACCAGTCTGCGTTTCGATGAGATCTCGCGTATGCTAGACTTGTTCCTGCGTAAGGATAAACGTAGAGCACTCTGTTCTCAGGCTGAGGTTCGACGTGAAGCCCTCCAAGTGATGTATCGCTTCCGAAAGTGCCTCATCGACATGCCATCTCGTGAAAAGGAAGGCCATAATTACCGTCCGAAGCCTGTGGACACGTCCAAGGTTGAGCTTGGACATCTCGAACATCTTGGTGACGTGTTGGCTCGCAACTGTCACGATATGTGGGCTCTTGAGCGTCTCAAACAGGGATGGCAGTACGGCAAAGAGCGGGATGACAAGAAAAGTTTCACCCCAACCTTATCCCGTACAAGTTGTTGTCCGTGGAGGAGCAGGCTTTCGACTATCGATCTTCGATTGAGACCATCAAGACGATTGTATTCATGAACTACACGATCACGCGCGCAAGCAACCACCAGCGCACTCACAGCGGCTCTTTCCACGACTCGATTTCGCGCTCGACATCAATTCTGTCGGACATTGCAGGTGATGGCTTGGGCGGGAGTAGTAACTCCCTTGTCAGCGGTGGTTCCGACTCGACGAGTCCTCGTGCTAATGACGCTGCTGACTTGGAAGAGCTAGGCACTGCCACTGAGCCTGGAACTCCGCTGAAACCTGTGCCGTCACTGCTGCGCGAAGCTATGAGCTTCCGACGAAACAGTCTCATGGGCGATTCCCCGTACTTTACAACTTACGGCGAAGGAAACGTCGAGGTGTACCGACCTTTGCCTATCGACACATCAACGGTGGAATTGCCGCCACGATTGTTGCGACTCGTCGATTTGTTGGCCGAGAATGCGCACGAGGTGTGGAGCAAAGGTCGTATGGATGCAGGCTGGACCTATGGGCCGCTACGTGATGACAGCACCAAGAAGCATCCGTGTCTGGTTCCGTACGTGTTCCTCACTGACGACGAGAAGGAATACGACATCAACATCGCCAAGGAGACGCTGAAGACGCTCCTTGCTATGAACTTCACGGTTCTGGACCGTTCTAGCAAGTATTAAGAGCGACTACTCCGTTTGTGTGAAGCGCTTTTGGTGGCATGGCAGTGCAGGTGACGATCACCTAGCACGCCTGCCATATTTGAAAACATGGTGAACGTTGATCGCTTACTGTCCTATTCCCTTACTGTGCGGGGTGTTGTGGCTGAGAGACTGTGATGATTATCCTAACATTGGGGATGCATTTATTTTTCTCATTACTGCAGGTGCTTTGGACGCTACGCAATGACGCTACTCTTCCTCCGGTGCGTTCATGAGGATGTCGGTCGCTGCTTCAATGGTGAGGCAAAGACGTACCAGCTCACGGCGCACAGTCATTGCGTTGCCACGTTTGAGTTCCTGCGTCACGATCGGGAACAGACCAACGCGGTAGTCATCCCACTCAGAAATGCCATATAGTACCTGGAGGGAAATAACAAGCAAGCGTGAGACCAATGGACGATGTACGTAGCAGAGTGTGCCCTACATTCTTGAGCCAAGGCATGTAGCTGAGACCAGTCGGCAGCAGGAATGCACGTTGGGCTCGGAGCAGGCGGTTGTTGATCTCGCGGACGCGGATGACGTCGAACTCGAGGCTGGAAATGTCGGTCATTTCACGACTCACACTGACCGCGGCGTCCTCGAAAGCCGAAGCAGCGTCGTGCAGGCGTGTCAGTGGCACAGATTCTGTCAGACCCTCGCGTTCCAGTGCATCCTGAAGGAACGCTTCACCACGGCGCAACTCGCGGGACAATTCTGTGAAATCGTACTGCAGGAACTGCGCGTCAGTGAAGGACAAGAGGATACTGCCGTATAGCTCCGTAGCTGCGCGGTGGAAGGCAAACTGAGGATCAGCAAACTTGGAAACCCATGCAGGCGTATCCGAGCTAGTGTCCCCGACTCCATAGTATCCGCCATCAAAGCCAAGTTGGACTGACGGAATACCCAGTCGACCGAGGAACGCAGGAATGCGTCCGTCCAAGTTCCGGTCCATTGGCGGGAGTTCCAACGGAGCATCGCCGGGATTTTTCTTGTTGGCATCGGCCAGCCAGTACGCGAACACAGAGTCATCGCCACCAGCAGGAAGATCGTTCCTTCCGAAGGTGGCGTTGACCGGGAGCATGTTGAGATCACCGTCGTTTCCACTTGAACTGTCAACGGCGTCGGAAGGTTCCGACACTTTGGCGAAGAAGCTGTCGACGTCAGGGTAGTCTTTCTTCTCTGGCTGATCGATGGTTGCAGTCATAAGATAAATGTTCTTGCGGATTGTGGCGGAAGCAGCGCAGCGCAGCGAGCCAGCCCCTCGAACGACGTCGTCGAGGTGCAAGTAAACAACGTTGCGAGTGCTGCTGCTGCTGCCATAGCCCGAGTAGCGATCGATCCAGTGGGAACTTCCGACAGAGCCGAATTGCTCGCCACCAAACGATGCCATCACCAACGTACGATACGGGCGCCATCCGTTCGTGTACAGCGTCCCAAGAGCGCTCAAAATCTCCAGAAGCACCGCATTGCTGGATCCGGGACTGGAAGCACCGGCGTTGAGTGAGTCACGGGGAGCGCCCATTAGGACATGGCGATCAGGTTCGCGAGAACCGCGTAGTGTGATCACCACGTTGCTCGTGGATACCAGCGAGTACACGTTGCGGTTCGTCATCTTCACAACAACCTTCGACGACGATGCCGATGCGTCGGTAGACGTTGGATCGGCTTGAACAGGAAGTTGGTATGGAACACCCAGGCCACCACCTTGCCAACGTGATCCAAATACGTCTGCAGGTTCCAGCACTTTAACATTCGCTGCATTCGCAGCGGCACTTTGATCTTCGTGAGCAGATCCTGCGCCACAACAGCACTAATGGGCATGCTGACAATCGGGGGAGGATGTTGAAGGTGTTGTTGACCGAGTAAACGTCTTCTGCGGAGAGACGATCAGCGGTGGTTCCCGTGGGGCGAGTCGCGGAGAATCCTTCTGGCATGGTGGGGTCACCGTCTCCCATGTAGACATTCCCGAAGGTTGCAGCTGTGCTGGGGCGCCATGGACCATCCGGAGCAGTGCTGCCTCGAACGGATCCGTCGTCGGCGGGGTCACTGTTCCAGCGCAAACAGCGTCAGAGGGTTTAATGATCATGGCAATGTTTTCGACAGGATGCACGTACTTGTAAGTCAACACGCCGACAGCACCGAACTTTGCGGCCAAGACAACTTTGGCTGGCAGCGATACATCGCCTCCCATGCGTACAAGCGCGATCTTCCCGGCCACTGACACGCTGTTTCGTGCCAGCGCTTCGTAGTCCTCCGAGGAACCGAAGTGTGCGTACACGAGTTCTCCAGAAGCGGTGCCGTTCTTCGAGTACAAGTGGAAGGCCGGATACGGCATGGTCGCGTTCTTACCTTTTCCTAGACGTTTCGCTTGAGCAGCATTTTCAGCCACGAAGTCGTAGAACGCCAGCTGGTCGGAAGTGCTTTCGGACTGGTGAAGAAGCTCAAGAGTGAGTTTCTTGGGTCTGTTGACGAGCATCTCGAACTCGTCGGTCGTGATGGAAGTCTCCTCAAGACCGAACTCGATTGCACGCAGACGAATGAACTCGGCCATCTCACGGTCTCCGTTGGTGCCAGTATGCCGAGAAACCTAAGGATTCGTAAAAAAAAGTTAGGCAAACAAAACAACTTCAACGACGTTCCAACGCACTTACATTCGAGTAGAACTCGAGGTTCTTCTTGAAGTCATCGGCCGACGTAGCAGCCATGAAATGGTGTTGGATCTCTGGTGTAGCACTGTAGTTTGCATGCTCTCCCATGGCACCGAGCAATAGCACGCAAATTGAGCTCGCAACGACCAGTCCGAGGACAAACGCGATTCCAACGCGACGACGGTACACGATCTCTTTCTCGCTCACTCCGTCGCTCGTCTGGATCTCGCGAGGACTGTCAGCGTACACGTTGGATCTGGTCAACGGCACCTTGTCGTCGCCGTCATCGTCGTCAAGATCGAGGTCGGGAGCACCTTGCCCAGCGCGTCGCCCTTGATAATACTAGCCCTGTCTTCGGATCCCATCGCGCCTCTCAACTAACCTTTCAAGAAGTCGTCGGTGGTTTCAACTATGAAGATCTCCCGAACTTTGGGGTCTTCTTGTCATTAGCAAAGATTTTCATCTCTTCAAAAGGTAGTGCAGGATATTGCTACATGTAGCAGATCGACGACCATGACATTCGTCAGAGTGGTCACGAAAGTGCTTGAACCGGCTGTCCACGAATCGAGTCGGTTCGACGTTGAAGCCGAACGCTGTGTCGCGTTGGTATCCGCTAGGGAGGAGCTTTCGGCAAGAAGGATAGTCTTATATTTTCTCTCTACAAGTCGCTGCGAGCGCGACGTCAGCCTTCTGCTCTTTGGGTTTCTTTCCTACTACTTTGTCTTCGTTGTACACTAGTTCACACACAAAGGAAGAAGAGGATGCGGTCGTCACGGCCCTCGCCAGCACTCTTTCAGAGCCAACTCGGCGCTCGTGTCTCCCGTCCTCACGAGGCTCCGTGGTTCCTCTTCTCTCCTCTGTTTATTTTCTTTTCCTTCTCCTCGTCGGGTTATGTTTCTTCCATCAAAACACTCACACGTACGCGCGGGTCTCGCTCGACTCGCGACGCTGTTTAACTGAAGCAGCTGATGCTGCGCACTTTTTCTTGGTCAGACCTTCGAACATACTCTCAGCCTCGCGGCTGGCTTGGACCACAATGGCCTCGAAGAAGGCGGCACCGTTCTTCTCCGCCGTCATGCGCAGGTCCTTCTCCACACAAATTGTGGCCTTCTCCACCACCATCTCCAGCTGCGAGGGCGACGTGAAGTCGCCGTCGCGCTGCAACAGACTACCGATTTCGAACAGCGAGAAGCCGGCCTCCGCACCGAGCTTAAGCACTGCGGTACACACACGCATCGTCGTCACGCACTCCTCCTCGATCCCGACCGCACGGAGCACAGCCGCATCGCGTGCTGCATCCAGGGACGCGATGTGCTCGAGCTCCGCGCACGTAAACGGGAATTGAGCTTGCGGCCATTGCAGCCAGTCGAACGTTGCGCCGTCAAGCTGCTTGAACGACGGCAAGCAAAAGCCGTGGTCGATCGGCGTCATGCCGAACGTCTGCTCGTTCGCGCGAGCAGTCAGCAAAATGTTGCCGGCGTGGCGGTCGGTGTTAAATAGACGCACGTCCAAAATGCCGATCTTGTGCACCTCGGGGATCGCGAACTTCAGCGTGCCCATGTCTTCGGCCGAGCACTGCGAGGCCACGAAGCGCTGCATCGAGCCTTCCTTCTCCTCTCCATTCACATTCAAAACCATCAAATTCGTCACGGGCACGCCGCTGAAGCTGCCGTAGGCGTTGTCCAACAAGTAGGCGGCGCGTTCACGGAGCGCGCCGTTGCCAACAAGGAAGCCCTTGTTGACCGGGTGCTCAGTGACACCCACCACGGCATTCTCCTTCACATACCCTCTAGGGTTCTTGGGGGCCATGTACTCCTCGTCACGCGGCTTGAAGATCCCCATGGGGTCCATCTTCTTACGCGAAGAAGACATCGATTCCATCGTCAGAAAGTAGGCGCCGCCGCAGCCGTCCGAGGTCATTTGGAACGAGCTGCATTGGTCCTTGACGAGACACAGCACTTGGTCGGCAAAGCGCTCCGACGCTTCCGTCGCGAGCCACTTGGCGTCCAGTCCGGCAGGCAGCTCCGTCTCGGGCTCGGTGCAGTCCACGACATCGTCGCACTTGAACGGCGACGTGCAGCGCAGCGGTGAGAGGCGGAACTGCACGATCGGGAAGAGCTTGGTGACGACCGTCTGCTGCAGCAGGCCCTTGGCGTTCACCATGGCCGAGCCGTGGAGGCGGAGGCGGCCGAAGCGGCTCTTCTTGGCGGCCACGGGGGCCTCTCCCTCGGTCTTGAGGCTCGCTCGGAACCAGTCGCTCGCGCCCATTGCTGCTTGCTCTCTCTCTGTCTTCTCTTCGACGGACGTGGGCTTGGGTGTACTATTCGTACAGCACTGTAAAAGCTTGAAGGGGCTTTTACTTGGTAGTCCAGGCAGGTCCGAGCGCTCTCGCGGGGAGGGCGAAAGCTGCTTCGAAGAGAGGAGCGGAGAGAGGCAAACAGAGAAAGAGATGGAGCGTCTCTTTCTCCTTCGTGGCGTGGGGCGTGGGGCTGCTGGAGGCGAACAGGAGCTTCAAGAGCTGCTGGGCTGTCTCGGTAGGAGGCGAATTGCGGAATGAGCGAAAAATAGCCAGCAAGAACACTGGGTCGGCTATGCACACCTCTGTTTATATCGATATTCTACCCTCTGCATGCACTACGTGGAAGCTGTGTCCGGCAGGATTGCGCCTTGGCATCACAGCGCATTGTCTTTGAATGCGACAATTAACTGGGACGGAAAATCTACTTTTGGCTTGAAGCTTTGAGCGCAATTATCTGTCGGGAAGACAATTTCACAGCCGCGAGCAGCTGGGAGCTTATCTCACGATGGCGCGGCAGCCGACAACTTCAGGCTGGGGGCGCAGGCCGCTTCTTCACTATAAATACGAGCTGGAGCTAGGGGACCAGGCGCGGAGCTCATCACTAGCTGGCCAAGAATGTCGTACGCGGCTGGCCTCCCAGTCCATCAAAGACGAGCTTGGTGCCATCACACATACAACAGCAGCAGCAGCAGCGGCAGCTAGCGATGTTGATCAGGCAAGTGAAGAAGCCGCCGCCGTTTCGCCATGCGCGTTTCGCCATGAATGTGGGGAGCCTCACCGTCCGTTCAAACGGTTTTTATCACATTTGACAGGAGTTGCAGCGTTTGTCACGTCGCTTGTGCTCAGACGCGAGTTTTTTCTTGCGGCGTTTCGCTGACGAGTGGCATGGCGTAGGCCTGGAGCAATCGAGAAGGCCGTCATAGGGCCAGCAGCATACCTGCGGAGCCATGGCAGGCTGTCGTAGCCTTGTCAGGCAAGAGCCCTCGCTTCTATCGGAGACCGAGCGGGAGGAACGCCACGCGCGCGAAACGTCGCGTTGGAGGCGAGTGTTGGACCAAAGGGGGATGGGCTGCTGATCACTCGGTTAAGTGCATGCATTACTTAAACGAAACAATAGTTTTCCTCGTCGCAATCCAAGCAGAAATCCGCTTTGTTGGCTTTGCCACCAAGGTGTGAGTTTGCAATGCATACGCGGCCTGGATACTAGTACTGTCGGCGTTGGCGCTGTGTTTGCGCTCGAGACTAGCGCGTCGCATGTTGGTCTTGGCATCAATGCCTCGCAGATGGAGGACGTTGCTTCAAAACATGCTTTCCAAAGACAACTGCACTCTGGCAGGTGCATGTTTGCGTGGCCGGCGAGACCAGATCTGTCCTGCCCGCGGTCATTTTCAAGCGCGTTTCTCGCGAAGAGCTTGGCGAGATGCCTCGGCCGTCAAACCAAACTCGCGCCGGCCGCTCTCCTTGTCAAACACAAGCGGTCTGAACTCGTAGAGTTCGCGAAGGCGTCGCGCTCGACACGTGCCGGCTCCTGGCAACGCGCCTCTATCTTGAGGCATTGATGAACCCCATCGACGAAACGGACCGCGCAAATCGGACATGCAGTGCCCGCACGGGTAACGGGAGCAGCGTTGCGCCTCGACACTCGCCCGAAATGGGCGGCGAGTCCAAGGACGGCAGCGCCAAGAACAGCTCCGCAGCGCTCGACAAGAACGGCGGTGGTATTATTCTCGCCAAAGCGATCCAAATCTCGTGCGGACCGAAGTGCAGGGCACCTGCGGCGCCGCTTGGGACCGATGGCTCAGCTCTCCGGAGAGGCGTCCTACTGCAACATTTGGATTTTGCCTTGCTGCACTGGTTTCTTGCTGCTGCCAGCGCGCGCAGTTGCCTGCTCCAGAAGGCCGACCATGGTCTCCGTCTTGCAGCGTCGTCCTCGACGCCTTGCTCGACGTGTGCAACGGCTCTCGAGTCATCTTCAGCCCTTCCCACGGCATCACGCGCTGATTGATTGGCAAGGCTGGAGCGTACCGTGCTGCATCGGCTAAGTCCGAATGGGTTCAAACCCGACCCAGAGGGCAGAGATTAGTAGTAGTATGATCATAATACTGAAGCGTTCTACTATTACCGCCCCCTAACCCCACTATAGTTGTTGACGTTTCGACCACCGACTGCTATCGTAGTAGTACTATAGTATGATGACACTACTATTTATTCGATCACGGAAAATGCAACAGCTCTTGTGTCGCGCTGCGACTGATTCCACCTCGTTTTTCATTAACAGAGATGTTGCTGGCTGGTTGGGCAGGTTCGGCAAGCGGAATCTCGGAAACCTAATGTTGACTCGATGCATCAGCGGCTCACGCCCGCCGCAAAACCATTCTGAAAACGAAACAATTGCAATGCATCGATCTAATTGTGTATCTTGTCGTTGAAGTGTCCTCGCGGCCTATCTCGCAGACTTGGCAGAGGCATAAATAACCACGTCTGCGGTCTCGAGGGTTGAGGAAGTGGGAGAGCACGAGCGAGGTTTTTTGCTAGACGATGGCGCGCTCCAGCTCACACTTTTGAACCCAAGGCTGCCGCTCAACCTCCACGACAGCCCCTCCGCTATCCACGCTACTATCGCGCCTACCATCAGATGCCGCGGATCACCCGGGAAGTCAAAGCAGCTATCGAAGAGAGATCCAAGTCCAGAGAGCAAGATCGCTCGAAATACATCGATTTGGCTTGGCTTCCAGCTACCTCCGTCGAGGTGGAACGACTGTTTTCTGCAGTGAAGTGCATGCTTGGATATTAGCGGAAGCGAATGAGTTCGGAGACGCTCGAGTCAATCCTCTACTTGAGGCTTAACTGGGATCTTGTTACGAACGAAATCATTTCGAAGGCAGTGCGGGTAGATTGTGAAGATAGCGAAACAGAGACGGAAGAGCACGACAGCTACGAGTAGAAGTTGCTAGTTGCCCTTACGATTCTGACAATATTGGTCAAGGTCGCCACAATCAATATTGTGGAGAACAATTTTTACAATGTAACAATGCCATTTTTTTTTCTCGATCCCTGCGTATTATGGCTGATCGGGCTTCTTTCAGATGATATTAAAGCTTTAGCTGATCGATCAATAATCTGTTCTGTTCTGCGTGCATCAAACTGCTGAAAATTGCTCTCGTTCAGATTATTTTTTCAGCCCGAATTCGGGCTGGTAGCTGATCCATCAGACTGATTGTCGGTTGACACCTTTTAAAGCACATTTATTCCTCGGGGATTACCAGAACTAGATAACTACCTCTCCGTGGCGTTCAGCTAGCAGCATCAAGTAATCTCGCCACAAACATTTTCAACAGAAACCAGCCCAGAACCGTCACCAAAAAGCAGCTCCAAAATAAGCCCACAGATCTGAAAAGGAAGTGCAAGACATTCACGCTTCTAAAGACAAACAGTGGGTTCGGCTTGGATTCCGCTGCTGGAATGCCGACCGCGGCAGTAGGCGTCCTACCTGGTTCGAGAGTTCTTCGATGACGACACCGAACAAGCCAAAAGTTCGCCGTCCGAAGCAGATGACGCTGGTGGTTTTTCCAATAACGAATCTGACGAAAGCGACCGTCACAACTAGAGTCATTTCGAACGAAGATGAAGTGCTCATACTGGCTTTTGGTTCTTGGGGCCCCAGAGCTCGCAAACGCCGTCCAGCATGCGCTTCTGCGGCAGCGAAATGTCGATGCTCGTTTGTCGAGGCACCACCATGGTAAATTCCTTGGCGACTTCGTAGAGAAGGTCAGCCCAACTTCATCTTTGAGTGTATTGCATTGTTTTTATATTGTAAGCTCTACCACATCTGACAGTGCATTTTAGATGACTGCTGATCTCCGCAAGGCGTGTTCTGCCGCCAGAATAGCTGATCGATCAATCAGCTAAACACTTCTGCTTGGGATTATTTCATTCTTCAGACTGGTTGGTAAGGCTGATTTTCACAACAGGCCCCGAGTCTATTCAAATGAAAGAAATAGTATTTCTAGTACTTTGACGACAGAAGAAATTTTCAGATCTACTACAGCAATATTATTTCGACTTAGAGAGGAATCTATTACTCACTATAGTAGCGAAGTAGTAATACAGTATCAGACTAGTACTAAATTTTGGACCTACTATCGATCCCTGCTGGCGGGTCTCCGCATGGCGCTCCTCCTCTCCTCCCTTTGGCGCCATTCCCTGTCTTCCCGTCGCCCGAGCAAGCTCTCGATATTGTGTCTATTCTGTGTCTCTCTGTGCATCCACCATGCCTGTCAATGTCCTGTTGTCACCCATGCCCTTCGAGCTGCCGACGCAGCCCGCCACGGCCTCGCTGGAGCACATCCAGTGGGCGCTGCTCAAGGAGAAGCACTACCCGGCCTTCGTTGACCCCGACTACCTGCGCTCGGTGCAGCGCCACGGCATGACGCTCACCTGGCGCCTGCGCGTGTGCCGCTGGATGTTCGAGACCGCCAAGGAGTTCGAGCTGCAGATGGACTCGGTGGCCGGCGCGCTGCACTTCCTGGACCAGTACTTGAGCCAGCACTCCGTGGACCGCGTGACGCTGCAGCTGCTCGGCATGATCTGCATGTGGACGGCCAGCAAGATGCACGAGGGCAAGCCTATCCTGCTCGAGGAGATGGCGCTCATGTGCGAGCGCAAGTTCTCGCGCGCGCAGATGGTGGATGCCGAGGCGCAGCTCGTGCGGCTGCTGGGCTTTCGCTTCAATCCGCCCAACGCCTTCACCATGGCCAGGGACTTTGTCAACGAGCTGCCGTTCGATGATGCCAACCGCCGCGCGAGCTGCGTCGCCTCCGTGTTCCATGTGCTGGAGCGCGTGGTTGAGGACGCGTCCTCGCTCGAATGCTCCGCCTCCAGCCTGGCCAAGGCTGCTGTCCAGCTCGTGGCCAAGTCCGAGTACAAGCTCACGGTCAAGCAAGTGCGCGCGGCGCTCTCCACTATTAAGATCGACGAGAAGGCCTACCGTGCCGCCTTCAAAAGGTGCGGCACGCCTTCTTCGGCACGGCTGCCACGACCAAGACCGAGACCGAGACGCCCAAGCCTGTCGTGGAGGCTATGGAGCAGATCAAGTCGCTGACGCAGAGCCCTCGACTGTTGAAGCGCTTCCGGTTTACCAAGTCTCGACGCCCGAGGGAGATCATGACCTGGACGGCTCCTATCTCATCTGCACGGAGACGTTGTCGCCGTCTCCGTCGCAAGCACCGCCGGCCCCTGTTCGGAAATCTGCTGCAACCTCGTCAACCATCGGTGTCACTCGAGCTGCGCCTTCAGAATCGCAGTCCGAGTCCACCAGCGAGCGGCAAAACAAACGTCAGCGGAAGCTGGACATGTAATCAAGTAGGCACTGTAGGCAAACAACACACTGTAGATACTGTAGCACCAAGACGCATCGGGAACACGACAATTAACTTATACCTTGAACGTCAAGCGCACGCTGTGGTCTCCTCAGTCACTGATCTCTATACACGTCACGCTGCCGTCGCTGTGACCAGCTTCGTCGTCTTCCCGCTGCTGGATATCGGCACCATCCACATCATCGTTGTCTTGTTGCTCCTCTGATCCTTGCTCTTGCGTGAAAAACAGTCTGCGCAGGTCTCCAGTGGACAAACGCGTCTCGCGTAGCCTCTTCTTCCTGGCGCTAGATAAATGGCCTCCGTCGCCCAAGAAGTCTGCGGTCAATTGCCGCTTCTTGTTCTGGAGATCCACAACGCGCTCTTCAATGGAGCCCTTCACAATAAATCGCACGACTCGCACTTGCCTTTGCTGGCCAAAACGATGAGCTCGATCAACAGCTTGACGCTCCAAACTAGGATTCCAACTCGGCTCCATGATAAATACGTGCGAGGCCGCAGTGAGGTTCAATCCGAGACCGCCGGTGCGCAAAGACAGCAGGAGCACGTCGAGAGGAGGTCCTGCAGTAAGTTCCATCCCACTGCTGTCCTCTTGCCGTTGGAATGCGCGCACAACCTGCTCGCGATCGCGGGCTGCCATCCTTCCGTCTATCTTCGCGAACGCAATGGCGTTCTTACCTGTCCCTGGCGCGTTCTCTAGTGTCGAAGCTCGCGTCTCGCATCGAGTGTTATGGGCATCCAGACGATCTCCGACCATGTCGAGGAAACTTGTCCATTGCGAAATCACAAGCGCTCTCTCGCCTCGGTCCCTCACCTTGTTCAACTCATCCATCAATGCATTCAGCTTTGTCGACTCCATTGGGCCACATCCGCTCACAGCGTTTTCGTCACCACTTTCTTGTAGATCCTTCAAGCGCTGTAACAAAGCGGCTTCGCCCGAGGAAAAGGAGAAACTCCATCTCTCAGGTTTCCAACTAATGCCTCAGCACTCGCTGCACGTGTCAATACTTCGGACAGCGGGTCCGTGGTCACTAGTATGCACGCATTACACACTTGTCGGAGCCGTAAGATCAGCTCGAAGACGTGCATGAACAGCGGGCGCTCTCCTCCATCTTTCGTTGGCGTTGTTAGTGTTCGCAGTGCTGCACCGCGAGCTTGCTTCGACTCCTTTGACCGTAGATAGCGGAGAACTTGGCGTTTGGTGGAGCGATGCAACAGCATGTATAAAGCTCGCTCAACATCAGAGCCAAACTCCAGCAGTACAATCTTCTCGGTTTTCTCCGGAAGCTCGAGAATAGGAGCCCTTGAGTTGACGTCCACTGTGGATTTCAGACGCCGCATCACAACACGCGGGACCAACGCTCCAAGCTCGACCTCAGAAAGCACATGTGCGCGATTGCCGAGCCCAACAAATTGCAGCAACGCCGCCAAGTCTGCCGTTCGGTTCTGGATGGGGGTTCCTGTCACGCACCAGCGTCGTCTGCAATTGAGTGCACACGCAGCTCGCGCTCGAGCACATCCAGCATTTGCAATGAGGTGACTCTCGTCCAATATTACGCGGAACCACTGCAGTTGATGTAGCTTCGACGTCACAGTCGACCGCTTTGATCGAGGCGTCAGTCGAGCTGCTTGTTGCCACCGAGACGGCGTTCCAGCGGAATCGGTAGGCTCGGAATGTTTATCTTCATCTTCTTCGCTGTCCTTATCCTGGACTTTGCACTCTAGAAGCCGCAGCGTATCGTATGTCGATAGTACGATATCTGCGCCCATAAACTCCGTGGCAGAACGGAAGGTCTTACGAGACGCGCCTTGGTAAGTTACCACACTCAAATTTGTTTTAGCCCGAATCTCGTGCTCCCATTGCGATAATATTGACAGCGGGGTCACAATCAATGTTGGAGGCGTGAGGCGTGGCACAGTACTGCCCGATTTGCTTCTCGCTTCTGCGTCTGCAGCTCGAGCTTGACGCAAAGACTCACAGATGAGTGCAAGGCAGCAGACTGTCTTGCCTAGACCCATTTCATCCGCCAGCACACCACCACAGATCTTCGCAACGAGGGCATCCACAGATGTAGCCTCACCACGTCGTTGTTGGTCAATAGAGACTGGTCCACACGTTTCTTTCTCTCTTTCGAGCATCCACTGCACGGCTTCCTTTTGGTATGGTTGCAATTCTACCAGCAGTTCTGGAACAACGTAGGAAATACCCCGGTTTGGCTGCTAGCGACTTTCGCCGCCTGCGTCTACGACGACGGTCACTTGCGAATCGATACTCCATTTGTAGCGGCAACTTCGTATGCAACAACGGCCCACGATCCGCGCGCTTGCGAGATAGTGCCGACTTCGATGCTGACGAAACGGTAGACGATGTTGACGACGAATTCCTCCCGGAAGTTGGTCTAGCACTCTTAGTCGTTGACCTGTTGCTGGAAGGAGTGACTGTTCCTCCTCTGACTGGCGTTGTTCTGGACGGCCCCGATCTACTTGGTGTCGTTCTGGCTGATGTTTGCGGAATTGGCGTCCTCCTAGATGGTGTGCCTCGAATTGGGGTACTTCGGATTGGCGTACCTCGAGTAGGTGTGGCTCTGGCTGGGGTTCGTTGAGCAATTGGTGACTTGGTTGGCGTCCGAGTGCTTCCACCTTGTTTTCGAGCGCTATGAGTACCATTATCGAATGGGGAT
>JAAVTG010000710.1:0-21476 GCA_011947345.1 Phytophthora quininea
GGAGTTCCCGAGCCAGAGGTCAAGCGAGTGTCTCGCCTGGAACGGAGAAGAAGGAGCTGGCCAACCGCTCGCTGGTCTACGGGAGATTCCGTTCTCCACTGTCGACGCCATTTTCCAGTTGGTACAGAGCCACCTCTAGTGGGGTCCCCCAGTGGAGTCTAAGCTGCTTTTGCTGCTACGTAGATGCGCACGCAGTTTGGGGTGCTGCTGGATAAAGGGGGAAACGATTTAGGGTCGGGCTGCGGCAAAGTGGTGAGTTGTTTTCGTTGGTGGAAGATGAAAAACATTGGGAGGAAGCTAATAGTGTGGACGACGGACAGGTGATGGCAGCGGCATTGCTACATGA
Organism: Phytophthora quininea; assembly: GCA_011947345.1. Taxonomy (NCBI): domain Eukaryota; phylum Oomycota; class Peronosporomycetes; order Peronosporales; family Peronosporaceae; genus Phytophthora; species Phytophthora quininea. The sequence goes on from JAAVTG010000710.1 coordinate 347, forward strand.
TTTCTCCAAGTGTTGTGGTGTTGAGGCAAGAACGTCTGCGTGGTGTATTGAGAGCAGTAAGTATAGTATATAGTCGATGTACTGATTAATCAACGCAGGTGCTGGATGGACTGCATGCCGTGGCGCTGAAAGTGCTCGACCGGTGGCGGTACCAGATGCTAGACTCGTTGCCCGCGACTAAGGTGGATGTGGACGTGGGCTTTGCCAAGGGCGACGCGGTGAAGCGATCGGACGTGTGGCGGGATGCTACGCTCGTGTTCTGCAACTCGACGTGCTTCAGCGACAGTGTACGGATGGAAGTGTGCTCAGTGTGTTACGGAGTTGCTCACCTCTTGTGTATTTTCTACTTGTGCTATTTACTACCAGCTTATCCAAGCGATCTCCACAGAGGCTGGTACGTGGGGACAGGAGAGTGCGTTGCTGGACGTGTTGAAACTAGATGCTTGTTGTTTGCAGATGCAATGGCTGTAGGTAGCTATTTTGTGACCGTGACGAAGCCACTGCAGTCGACGCGGTGGCAAGCGATGCACGAGGAGAAGTTTGCGATGAGTTGGGGCCGCGCTACGGTCATTGTCCAGAAGAAAATGTTCTAATGTGCTTTTCAACGGCAACTGCCACACTTATTCCTGTCCAGTGACTTCAACTTGACCCACTTATTCCAGACCATCCTCTTAAGTGCGCTCATCGAGTCAGCAACCGACGCAGCCCAAGTCTCCGCTTGCATCATGCGGCTGCTGCTTCTGCTGCTCCTGGCGACGGCCGTCTGCGCCCACATGCACGTCTCGGAGCGCCGGCATCTGCAGCAGCAAGCGCGCGAGATGTTCTACCACGGCTACCGCAGCTACATGGTGCACGCCTTCCCCTGGGACGAGCTGCAGCCGCTGAGCTGCTCCGGTCGGCGCTGGGACCAACGCGAGCGAGGCGATTTGGACGACGTCCTGGGAGGTTTCTCCCTCACTTTAGTGGACTCTCTGGATATGTTGGCGGTGCTGGGGGACCACGAAGAATTCGCTCGTGCGGTGCGTCTCGTCGCCACGTCAGTGCACTTTGATCGGGACGTGACTGTGTCGGTCTTCGAGTCGACGATTCGAGTTGTTGGGGGCCTCGTGTCAGCCCACATGCTGGCGTCTCCAGACCACTTTGGTATCCTGAGTAGGGACCAGTACAATGGAGAGCTGCTGCAGTTGGCAGAAGATCTGGGACGCAGACTCCTACCGGCTTTCGACACCCCCACGGGGCTCCCAGTGCACAGAATCAACCTGCAGACAGGAGTGGCCGAGAAGGATCGAGCAGCCAAATTGACGTGTCCAGCAGCGGCAGGAAGTCTGCTGGTGGAGATGGCCTACTTGTCGAGACTGACAAACGACTCGATCTTTGAGGAGAAGGCTAAGACGGCGGTGGTGGCCATCTGGGAGAGACGCTCGAGCATCGACTTGCTCGGCAGTGCCATTGACGTGCGATCGGGCAAGTGGATCCACTCGCACGGAGGCATTGGCGCAGGACTCGACTCGTTCTTCGAGTACTTGCTGAAATATCATTTAATCAGCGGCGATACCGCGTGGCTGGCCATGTTTAATGCCAGCTACCAGGCGGTCGAGACACACGTGAACCATAACAATGTATACGTGGAGGTGGATATGAATGGAGGCAGGAACCAGGTACGTGCTCGTCGTGTGTCTGCATTGCAAGCGTTCTGGCCAGGACTTCAAGTGCTGGCTGGAGATGTCTCTGGAGCGATCCGCGCTCACGAGCATTTATTTCCACTGTGGAACGAGTTCGAGCGATGCCCGAACTACTAGATCTTCCGCCGAGCGGCACGTCCAAGCCAGGGAATCGCGGCACAGTCATCAACTGGGCGCGAACCTCGCCGCTGCGACCAGAGTTGATTGAGAGCACGTATCACCTGTATCAAGCCACAGGAGATCACAAGTACCTCAAAATGGGGCGACAAATGCTGGAAGATATTCGACGAGTTTCGGAAGTGCCTTGCGGATACGCAGCTGTGGGGAACATTCACACACTTGACGTGGAGGATCGCATGGACAGCTACTTTCTATCCGAGACGGTGAAATATCTGTACCTGCTCTTCAGTGATGAACCAGATGTGGTTGTACCAGCGCCTCCTGCGTCGCAGCACGCTAGACAACCCAACGGGACGAACGAGAGCTGCGCTGTGATCCCTCCAGATTGCTCTCTTGGGTCGGGCTTGGCGCCAAACTGCAAAAACAAAACCAGCAATGCGACCTTGGAAGGAGCTTCGTATCTGGAAAAGACCAGGAAGCCACTCAAGGCATCCGACGTGATTTTCAGCACGGAAGGCCATATCTTAATGCTAGACGCGCATTTGTTCCAGCGCACTCAAGAACATGCGTCCCCACCCCAGTCAAGCTGCGAGAACGGAAAGCTTCAAGGGCTTCAACGGAACGTGGAGCTGGCTGCGGTTCGCGAGCATCAAATTGTTCCTCCAGTGGTTCCTGTTGGTTTTGCCGTTCGCATAGGAAACATCCACGTGATGACTCTCGTGGCCTCCCCGGCAAAGTTTGGGATGCAGATCACGTCGCCAGCAGCAGTGGAAGCACCACTGCTGCTCTCTTCGGAACTTGGCGAAGGTTGTGGAAATGTGGACCCTGAACGTGTCCGCGGTAAGATCGTGATGGTGACGCGCGGCACGTGCACCTTTGCAGAGAAGGCGTCGAGGTTACAGAACGCAGGGGCTGCTGGCGTGGTGGTGATCAATTACTTGAAGGCAGCAAACAAGAAGCGCAATCGAAAGTATTCGTTGGCGGATGACGCGCGTGGACTTGGGCGGCATGTAAAAATCCCCGTCGCTCTTGTCACACGTGAGGACGCCATCTCTTTAAATCGACGAGTGCATCTGAAGACCAGCGACGGCGATGATGGCGAGGGTGTCGAAAGTGATGAAGAGCTCATCGGTTCGTTGTCGCCGTGGTTGTATTGATCAGCAGTTTTTAGCTTGTGTAGTATTATAGAAGGCAGGAAGTGTACAAAGATCAACCGGAAGCTACTATTTGATTGCACTGCTGAGCCTAGATGTCCTCATCGAATACTGTGAGATCCATCCGCACCTGGTTGCCCTTTGCCAGCTCGTCGTCGTCGTCATCAGGCACAGCATTCACGATCTTGTCGTTGATGAAGCTCGCGCGTTGCTTTTGAATCGTGACGTCATGCGGTTCGTCGTCCACCAGCATCATGAGCAGGTACTTTAGCAAAATGAGACCGTGCTCCACGGAAACGAAGAGGACCAATCGCTCGTAGCTCGATAGATGAGCTGTTGTACGACGACTCGTGAAGAACACCAGCCCAACGTTGGTCACCATGGCAATGGAGCCCATGAAATCGATGATGGTCCCCCAAGTCCCAATATCCTGTGCACCTCGCGGATCTGGCCGACGGGTGGCGTTCAGGAGCTTGTGGGCGTCAACACGGATCTCGAAGAAGTTGTTGAAAAGAGCCATCGCTGGAGCAAGTGGGAACGCGACCACAAACAGTGTCACGTAGCCGAACTGGATGATCATTTCGTTGTAGTCGTCGAACGTGCCTTTTAATGCGTATATGTCAAGACCCAGTTGCTTCTCGATGTCTGTGACTTGACGAGCGTCACTCGAGTTGCTTTTCTTCGGTCTCAGCATGCGCTGGATCCATGGTAGCCCCACCTCAAAGAAATTGCCAGACGTAAGCCGTAAAACGAAAATGATCCCAAGTGCCAGCATCAGTTCGTCCATGCAGCCGTGCTCCTTTGGCTTGCAGCTGTCTTCGCCCTCCACGGTTGTCTTGATGAACGCCACGTAGAAAAGACTCGCGTACGAGTTGACGAACTGGAATAAGAAGGTCTTGCCGATCAAATGGTCTTCGTACTCCGTGTCGGTTCGATGATTTTCGTACTGGTTGAGCCTTTCGGCTACTGTGCTGTAGACATTGTTCATGACCATAATCTGGATGGCGTTGACTGTAGAAGCTGCCGCACCTCCCAACTGCATTCCATTGTACGTGAATTTATCATGCCACTTCCCAGACGTAGCTGCGTAGCGGAAAATGAAGATACCAGCGACAACTCCAACAACCAGCAGAATCAGCGCGGAAATAAAGAGCTGTCGGCATTACAGGACAAAATCTTTCAGTGGGCACATCGGTCTTCGTGAAACTGCAATACTTACCAGCGACTGCATCACGCGGCGGAAGCGCTGGTGGGGATTGAAATATTTGATGTCGGACCCGTCGATCGGGGAAGACGTCTTTTGCCCTGAAATTCAGGTCGCTCTTCCTCCTCCTCCTCGAAATTGGACATACCCCACTCAAGCGCCAGAGTGGAGTTGAAACGCTTCCAGTACTCGTAGTAGAAGCTGTCATTCATAATCAGGGTCGACGTTAGGAAAACCCTTCGTAATACACAAAGCAAAAGCAGTTCCTACATTGACCATAGGGCCATGAAGAGGCCGAAATATGGCACCAAAAGTGAGTCAGCGGTTCCTTCAACTACGACGTTGGCGCATAGTGCGCCGCCAACTAAGGCCGGAGCAATCAGCCAAGTCGTAATGACCTGCCCTTGGCAGTACTGATTAGGAACTCGTTGGTTTCGGAGAGTACTGCAAGACTTACCGAGCCAGGCAAAGTAGAGCCCCACTTTCTCTCCGAAGTAGTCTTTGATTTCCCACAGTGGCTGTGCCCACGGAGCAAACTTCCAGCTGAACCACTTTTCCTTGAGCCGTTTTAGTTCGTTGTTGTCGTGAAGCGGAAAAGCAGCCACCAGGCATTTTTTTCAACAGCTTGGTCAGGTTCAAGTCGCAGCCTCCTTCACCTTGAGTTCGCATAATGTTGAGCAACAGTTTGACTCTGCCAAAACGTAAAAGCGGTTCGTTAGTCCTTGCCTGTGGATTTAATATACTGTGAGCAGCATGCGAACCGATCAACACCGCGGAACGGGATTTGCTTGTGTCCATATTTGCGGTAGGCTGACTGCAAACGTTGATCGACGTCATATTTGGCGAAAAGTTCTGGTACGGGTCGCGAGGCGTGATGCTGTACTCGTCCTTGATGAGGATCTTCTTGATCGTCATCTTCTTGTCTTCGTAGCCAGCCTCCGCGATTCTGCGCAGTTCGGCCTTGTCGAACTCGACCCTGTAGTCGATCCGATCCGCCTCCTGGCCAGTCGCTCGAGCTTCGCGCGCAGTTTGCAGAACACCAGACTGCGGTCGGCCGAGTTAGAACATCTTGGTCTTGATGGCTCCTTTTCCCGCCTTTCGCAGGATGGTTCCATATTGATGCTTCTTCTGCGCCTTCGTCAGCGTTGGTCTTCGTCGATCCACTTGGAACACCGCACGTATCGTACGTACCCTACTTGCGTTCACGAGTCCGTCCGCCAGTCTTCGTCATACTGCAGTCGAACGTCTTTAGGCCGACGGACGCGTTGAGCATCGATCCTCGTCGAGAGATGCCAATCTTGAGCTGCTGTTAGTTGACTCTTGACGTCGACATGTCTCCTGTTTTCTTTTATGAAGAGTTGTCTTAATGGGGTATCCAGGCAAGTTCTGGGCGGTGAGAGGTCCCGAAGCAGCGTCGTCAGCATTGGACTGCGCACGAGTCGGCGAGATGAGATTGCAGGAATCCAGAGGTTGGCCCCGATGTCGCTCGGAGGAGTCGATGTGTACGCGTGCAAAGCCTGCGCGACGTGGTGATGTCCGGCCGCGCCAGTACTGGTTCGGTACATGAGCTTGTTCGCGGTCGTGACGACAGCCGTTCGGCGTGACGGAGTGCCGAACCGAAGCGCGTAGAAAGCGGCGACGAGGGCATTGTCGTTAGATTTCCCCGTGGTGGTTCACCCACGCCCGTTGCTCCGTCGACCAGTTTTGCTGCATCCAGTAGCGACGAGGTCATGGTGGCAGGGAAGCCGCTCGCGATTCGTTTGAGGTGTGTTTGCGAACGATTCGTGGGGTCAGCCGGCGGCCGCTGGCATGTGGACGATGCAGGCGCTCAGCTCCGGCGAATGCACTGGGGTCGCTTTGCGAGCCGCGCGTTAGCTACCAGTGCGGTCGCTGCGGGGCGTCGGAGCGTACGCTGTCTTCAGGACGGAAACGGTTCTGCCGCCACGCACTGCGCACGCCTTAGGAAAGCCGATGTACCGGGTCCCCTTCTGGCCTCCGTGGCGACGACAGCGACGGATTCTGAAGCAGACCATCACGAATCTCCAACAGAGGCTGCCGCCTTGGGGTGGCTGCTGGTACAATCGGCATGTGGAGTGCGGTCCTTCCAAGTGATGGATAACAAGAGCTGACGTTCCGGCTGGCCGATTGGGGCTTGATGAGTGAGTTGGCGGATGTGGTGAGCGTGCAGGCTATCGTTGGCGGTGGTGCATTGATGTGATGTTGGCGGGCTCGCGGTCGTTGGCGACACCGACACGAAGTGGGGCGCGGGCGTGCGCTTTGGCGACTTGCGCTACTCTTTCTATGGGAACAACAGCCCGTCGTGCCTGCCTGCAGCAGAGCCAACGTGCCTGTTAAATCGCTCGGTGACGGTGGCGCCGCGGCTGTTGCTGCGTGCTCAGCATGACGATGAAAATCGTGTCGAGAGGTGTCGGTAGGCGACAGTGGATATGGGTCGCTGTCGGCGGTCGCTAGCTTTGCTAGGTGCAGAGTAGTCGTGACGCCCGTTCCGAATACGCCTGTGTTGGTGCTGAATAGCTCTGCGGTGACGACAATGGAGGATACCAGCGGCGCGTTCATGATCGTGGAAGCGTCCACGCCTGACAGGGATGGGTCTGAATTCATCGAGGTGGAAATGAGCTTTGACCCCGCGTACGTGGACGGCATCAGCGTGGATGGCGTGGCGATCGCCACGCCTGCGGCGGCTGGGATGGTGTCGCTCGTCTCTCGGAGCCCTGCAGTCTCGATCACGACCAACCGCAGTGTTTCGCTGCTCCCGCACCGGTACTTCGCGGGCGTCTTTTCGGTTCAAGTTGCTGTGAGAAGCACCGAGAGTGCGACTGGTGAGAGCGTCCAAGTTTTCACGACCGTGTCGGTGACCGTCGCTGCCGTGGCCGACGTCCCTGTATTGATTGTAGGGTCTTCGGACAGCCGTGTGGTCCCAGTCTCGACTGTATTCCTCGCGAGTGTTGAAGATGGCGCCGTAGTCTGTGACTCGGTCACGGCATCGTTGGTGGACACTGACGGATCGGAGGCGCTGTTCTTGGTGGTGGATCTCGGCGAGCTCATACGTCATGCGATCTCTGTCACTTGGCGGTCAAACGATAACACATCGGTGCCGTTTGTTGACAGTGGAGATGGCAGCGTGCCGCAAGTGCTTTATGGCGCGGATTCCAGTTGGTTGTGGCTGCCAGGGCTGGTTGTGTGGACATGAACGGGAGTATCGAGATCGCGCTGGTGACGGGTACAGCGGATCCGTTAGTCTCAGGGTTTGGAGCGTGTCGGTGGAGAAGGCGTCACTGGTCTCCAGCGTTGGTGTCGCTGTTGCCGTCGCTCAATCTCCGCCGGTCCCGGTAAATATCACTGTGGCTGCCATTTGCCACACTCCCACCGTGGCCGTCAGCCCGGTGTTCGCGACTTCGCAGCCTTTGGTTGGCGTTCTCGTCTCTTTGTCCGCCTTTACGGTTGACACGGATGGATCTGAGGTGTTGATGGCACAAGTGAGCGTCAACCGCTCTGCAGTGCTCTATGTCTATGGTGACAATTCGTCCAAAGATCTGTTGCTGGGTGGGGACAGTACTATGGCAACGCTGCCCTCACTGGCCTCCCAGCCAGTGTTCCGCACGGATCAGACGTTCACCGTCATACCGCGTGCAGATTTCACGGGCTTTTTCACCGTGAACGTCACCGTATGGGCTACCGAGACCGAGACGGGTGAAACCAAAGCGGAGTCTGTTGTGGCTACGGTGTTAGTGCTACCCGTCGATCCGGTCGTGCGCGTGAGCGCTGTTTCGCACTCGTACTGGAACGAGTTTGTGCGTTTGCCGTTCCAGAGGCTGGATGTGTATGAAGAGGTCGTGAGTCGCGAGCATATTTTACTGTACGCGGAGAATCGGACGCAGGTGGCAGATGTGTACGCAGGAATCCAGAGGTTGGCCCCGATGTCGCTCGGAGGAGTCGATGTGTACGCGATCCCGTACAGCCTGCGCGGACGTGGTGAGTGTGCGGCCGCGCCAGTACTGGTTCGGGTACATGAGCTTGTTCGCGGTCGTGACGACAGTGCCGTTCGGCGTGACGGAGGTGTCGAACCGAAGCGCGTATGAAAGCGGCGACGAGGGCATTGTCGTCGTGAATTTCCCCGTGGTGGTTCACCCACGCCCGCTTGCTCCGTCGACCAGTTTTGCTGCATCCAGTAGCGACGAGGTCATGGTGGCAGGAAGCCGCTCTCGCTTTCGTTTGACGGTGTGTTTGCGAACGATTCGTGGGGTCAGCCGGCGGCCGCTGGCATGTCGACGATGCTGGCGCTCGCTCCGGCGAATGCACTGGGGTCGGCTTTAGCGAGCCGCGCGTTAGCTACCAGTGCGGTCGCCGTGCGGGGCGTCGGAGCGTACGCTGTCTTCAGCACTGGAAACGCTTCTGCCGACACGCACTTGCGCATCGCCTTAGGCGCGAGACCGATGTACTCGGGTCCCCTTCTGGCCTCTGTGGCGACGACAGCGACGGACGTTCTGAAGCAGACCAGTCAATCGGCAATCTCCAACATGACGCTGCCGCTGGTGGGGAGGCTGGGGCAGGCACAATCGGTGCCGGAATTGCTGCAGTGCGGTCCTTCCAAGTGATGGATAACCAGAGCGTGACGTTCCGGCTGGCCGATTGGGGCTTGATGAGTGAGTTGGCGGATGTGGTGAGCGTGCAGGCTATCGTTGGCGGTGGTGCTATTGATTCTGTGAGTGTTGGCTGGGTCGCGGTCGTTGGCGACACCGACACGAAGTGGGGCGCGGGCGTGCGCTTTGGGGACTTGCGCTACTCTTTCTATGGGAACAACAGCCCGTCGTGCCTGCCTGCAGCAGAGCCAACGTGCCTGTTAAATCGCTCGGTGACGGTGGCGCCGCGGCTGTATGCCGCGCAGGTGTTCAGCATGACGATGAAAATCGTGTCGAGAGTGTCGGTAGGCGACAGTGGATATGGGTCGCTGTCGGCGGTCGCTAGCTTTGCTAGGTGCAGAGTAGTCGTGACGCCCGTTCCGAATACGCCTGTGTTGGTGCTGAATAGCTCTGCGGTGACGACAATGGAGGATACCAGCGGCGCGTTCATGATCGTGGAAGCGTCCACGCCTGACAGGGATGGGTCTGAATTCATCGAGGTGGAAATGAGCTTTGACCCCGCGTACGTGGACGGCATCAGCGTGGATGGCGTGGCGATCGCCACGCCTGCGGCGGCTGGGATGGTGTCGCTCGTCTCTCGGAGCCCTGCAGTCTCGATCACGACCAACCGCAGTGTTTCGCTGCTCCCGCACCGGTACTTCGCGGGCGTCTTTTCGGTTCAAGTTGCTGTGAGAAGCACCGAGAGTGCGACTGGTGAGAGCGTCCAAGTTTTCACGACCGTGTCGGTGACCGTCGCTGCCGTGGCCGACGTCCCTGTATTGATTGTAGGGTCTTCGGACAGCCGTGTGGTCCCAGTCTCGACTGTATTCCTCGCGAGTGTTGAAGATGGCGCCGTAGTCTGTGACTCGGTCACGGCATCGTTGGTGGACACTGACGGATCGGAGGCGCTGTTCTTGGTGGTGGATCTCGGCGAGCTCATACGTCATGCGATCTCTGTCACTTGGCGGTCAAACGATAACACATCGGTGCCGTTTGTTGACAGTGGAGATGGCAGCGTGCCGCAAGTGCTTTATGGCGCGGATTCCCAGTTGGTTGTGGCTGCCAGGGCTGGTTGTGTGGACATGAACGGGAGTATCGAGATCGCGCTGGTGACGGGGTACAGCGGATCCGTTAGTCTCAGGGTTTGGAGCGTGTCGGTGGAGAAGGCGTCACTGGTCTCCAGCGTTGGTGTCGCTGTTGCCGTCGCTCAATCTCCGCCGGTCCCGGTAAATATCACTGTGGCTGCCATTTGCCACACTCCCACCGTGGCCGTCAGCCCGGTGTTCGCGACTTCGCAGCCTTTGGTTGGCGTTCTCGTCTCTTTGTCCGCCTTTACGGTTGACACGGATGGATCTGAGGTGTTGATGGCACAAGTGAGCGTCAACCGCTCTGCAGTGCTCTATGTCTATGGTGACAATTCGTCCAAAGATCTGTTGCTGGGTGGGGACAGTACTATGGCAACGCTGCCCTCACTGGCCTCCCAGCCAGTGTTCCGCACGGATCAGACGTTCACCGTCATACCGCGTGCAGATTTCACGGGCTTTTTCACCGTGAACGTCACCGTATGGGCTACCGAGACCGAGACGGGTGAAACCAAAGCGGAGTCTGTTGTGGCTACGGTGTTAGTGCTACCCGTCGATCCGGTCGTGCGCGTGAGCGCTGTTTCGCACTCGTACTGGAACGAGTTTGTGCGTTTGCCGTTCCAGAGGCTGGATGTGTATGAAGAGGTCGTGAGTCGCGAGCATATTTTACTGTACGCGGAGAATCGGACGCAGGTGGCAGATGTGTACGCAGGAATCCAGAGGTTGGCCCCGATGTCGCTCGGAGGAGTCGATGTGTACGCGATCCCGTACAGCCTGCGCGACGTGGTGAGTGTGCGGCCGCGCCAGTACTGGTTCGGGTACATGAGCTTGTTCGCGGTCGTGACGACAGTGCCGTTCGGCGTGACGGAGGTGCCGAACCGAAGCGCGTATGAAAGCGGCGACGAGGGCATTGTCGTCGTGAATTTCCCCGTGGTGGTTCACCCACGCCCGCTTGCTCCGTCGACCAGTTTTGCTGCATCCAGTAGCGACGAGGTCATGGTGGCAGGAAGCCGCTCTCGCTTTCGTTTGACGGTGTGTTTGCGAACGATTCGTGGGGTCAGCCGGCGGCCGCTGGCATGTCGACGATGCTGGCGCTCGCTCCGGCGAATGCACTGGGGTCGGCTTTAGCGAGCCGCGCGTTAGCTACCAGTGCGGTCGCCGTGCGGGGCGTCGGAGCGTACGCTGTCTTCAGCACTGGAAACGCTTCTGCCGACACGCACTTGCGCATCGCCTTAGGCGCGAGACCGATGTACTCGGGTCCCCTTCTGGCCTCTGTGGCGACGACAGCGACGGACGTTCTGAAGCAGACCAGTCAATCGGCAATCTCCAACATGACGCTGCCGCTGGTGGGGAGGCTGGGGCAGGCATAATCGGTGCCGGAATTGCTGCAGTGCGGTCCTTCCAAGTGATGGATAACCAGAGCGTGACGTTCCGGCTGGCCGATTGGGGCTTGATGAGTGAGTTGGCGGATGTGGTGAGCGTGCAGGCTATCGTTGGCGGTGGTGCTATTGATTCTGTGAGTGTTGGCGGGGTCGCGGTCGTTGGCGACACCGACACGAAGTGGGGCGCGGGCGTGCGCTTTGGCGACTTGCGCTACTCTTCTATGGAACAACAGCCCGTCGTGCCTGCCTGCAGCAGAGCCAACGTGCCTGTTAAATCGCTCGGTGACGGTGGCGCCGCGGCTGTATGCCGCGCAGGTGTTCAGCATGACGATGAAAATCGTGTCGAGAGTGTCGGTAGGCGACAGTGGATATGGGTCGCTGTCGGCGGTCGCTAGCTTTGCTAGGTGCAGAGTAGTCGTGACGCCCGTTCCGAATACGCCTGTGTTGGTGCTGAATAGCTCTGCGGTGACGACAATGGAGGATACCAGCGGCGCGTTCATGATCGTGGAAGCGTCCACGCCTGACAGGGATGGGTCTGAATTCATCGAGGTGGAAATGAGCTTTGACCCCGCGTACGTGGACGGCATCAGCGTGGATGGCGTGGCGATCGCCACGCCTGCGGCGGCTGGGATGGTGTCGCTCGTCTCTCGGAGCCCTGCAGTCTCGATCACGACCAACCGCAGTGTTTCGCTGCTCCCGCACCGGTACTTCGCGGGCGTCTTTTCGGTTCAAGTTGCTGTGAGAAGCACCGAGAGTGCGACTGGTGAGAGCGTCCAAGTTTTCACGACCGTGTCGGTGACCGTCGCTGCCGTGGCCGACGTCCCTGTATTGATTGTAGGGTCTTCGGACAGCCGTGTGGTCCCAGTCTCGACTGTATTCCTCGCGAGTGTTGAAGATGGCGCCGTAGTCTGTGACTCGGTCACGGCATCGTTGGTGGACACTGACGGATCGGAGGCGCTGTTCTTGGTGGTGGATCTCGGCGAGCTCATACGTCATGCGATCTCTGTCACTTGGCGGTCAAACGATAACACATCGGTGCCGTTTGTTGACAGTGGAGATGGCAGCGTGCCGCAAGTGCTTTATGGCGCGGATTCCAGTTGGTTGTGGCTGCCAGGGCTGGTTGTGTGGACATGAACGGGAGTATCGAGATCGCGCTGGTGACGGGGTACAGCGGATCCGTTAGTCTCAGGGTTTGGAGCGTGTCGGTGGAGAAGGCGTCACTGGTCTCCAGCGTTGGTGTCGCTGTTGCCGTCGCTCAATCTCCGCCGGTCCCGGTAAATATCACTGTGGCTGCCATTTGCCACACTCCCACCGTGGCCGTCAGCCCGGTGTTCGCGACTTCGCAGCCTTTGGTTGGCGTTCTCGTCTCTTTGTCCGCCTTTACGGTTGACACGGATGGATCTGAGGTGTTGATGGCACAAGTGAGCGTCAACCGCTCTGCAGTGCTCTATGTCTATGGTGACAATTCGTCCAAAGATCTGTTGCTGGGTGGGGACAGTACTATGGCAACGCTGCCCTCACTGGCCTCCCAGCCAGTGTTCCGCACGGATCAGACGTTCACCGTCATACCGCGTGCAGATTTCACGGGCTTTTTCACCGTGAACGTCACCGTATGGGCTACCGAGACCGAGACGGGTGAAACCAAAGCGGAGTCTGTTGTGGCTACGGTGTTAGTGCTACCCGTCGATCCGGTCGTGCGCGTGAGCGCTGTTTCGCACTCGTACTGGAACGAGTTTGTGCGTTTGCCGTTCCAGAGGCTGGATGTGTATGAAGAGGTCGTGAGTCGCGAGCATATTTTACTGTACGCGGAGAATCGGACGCAGGTGGCAGATGTGTACGCAGGAATCCAGAGGTTGGCCCCGATGTCGCTCGGAGGAGTCGATGTGTACGCGATCCCGTACAGCCTGCGCGACGTGGTGAGTGTGCGGCCGCGCCAGTACTGGTTCGGGTACATGAGCTTGTTCGCGGTCGTGACGACAGTGCCGTTCGGCGTGACGGAGGTGTCGAACCGAAGCGCGTATGAAAGCGGCGACGAGGGCATTGTCGTCGTGAATTTCCCCGTGGTGGTTCACCCACGCCCGCTTGCTCCGTCGACCAGTTTTGCTGCATCCAGTAGCGACGAGGTCATGGTGGCAGGGAAGCCGCTCTCGCTTTCGTTTGACGGTGTGTTTGCGAACGATTCGTGGGGTCAGCCGGCGGCCGCTGGCATGTCGACGATGCTGGCGCTCGCTCCGGCGAATGCACTGGGGTCGGCTTTAGCGAGCCGCGCGTTAGCTACCAGTGCGGTCGCCGTGCGGGGCGTCGGAGCGTACGCTGTCTTCAGCACTGGAAACGCTTCTGCCGACACGCACTTGCGCATCGCCTTAGGCGCGAGACCGATGTACTCGGGTCCCCTTCTGGCCTCTGTGGCGACGACAGCGACGGACGTTCTGAAGCAGACCAGTCAATCGGCAATCTCCAACATGACGCTGCCGCTGGTGGGGAGGCTGGGGCAGGCACAATCGGTGCCGGAATTGCTGCAGTGCGGTCCTTCCAAGTGATGGATAACCAGAGCGTGACGTTCCGGCTGGCCGATTGGGGCTTGATGAGTGAGTTGGCGGATGTGGTGAGCGTGCAGGCTATCGTTGGCGGTGGTGCTATTGATTCTGTGAGTGTTGGCGGGGTCGCGGTCGTTGGCGACACCGACACGAAGTGGGGCGCGGGCGTGCGCTTTGGCGACTTGCGCTACTCTTTCTATGGGAACAACAGCCCGTCGTGCCTGCCTGCAGCAGAGCCAACGTGCCTGTTAAATCGCTCGGTGACGGTGGCGCCGCGGCTGTATGCCGCGCAGGTGTTCAGCATGACGATGAAAATCGTGTCGAGAGTGTCGGTAGGCGACAGTGGATATGGGTCGCTGTCGGCGGTCGCTAGCTTTGCTAGGTGCAGAGTAGTCGTGACGCCCGTTCCGAATACGCCTGTGTTGGTGCTGAATAGCTCTGCGGTGACGACAATGGAGGATACCAGCGGCGCGTTCATGATCGTGGAAGCGTCCACGCCTGACAGGGATGGGTCTGAATTCATCGAGGTGGAAATGAGCTTTGACCCCGCGTACGTGGACGGCATCAGCGTGGATGGCGTGGCGATCGCCACGCCTGCGGCGGCTGGGATGGTGTCGCTCGTCTCTCGGAGCCCTGCAGTCTCGATCACGACCAACCGCAGTGTTTCGCTGCTCCCGCACCGGTACTTCGCGGGCGTCTTTTCGGTTCAAGTTGCTGTGAGAAGCACCGAGAGTGCGACTGGTGAGAGCGTCCAAGTTTTCACGACCGTGTCGGTGACCGTCGCTGCCGTGGCCGACGTCCCTGTATTGATTGTAGGGTCTTCGGACAGCCGTGTGGTCCCAGTCTCGACTGTATTCCTCGCGAGTGTTGAAGATGGCGCCGTAGTCTGTGACTCGGTCACGGCATCGTTGGTGGACACTGACGGATCGGAGGCGCTGTTCTTGGTGGTGGATCTCGGCGAGCTCATACGTCATGCGATCTCTGTCACTTGGCGGTCAAACGATAACACATCGGTGCCGTTTGTTGACAGTGGAGATGGCAGCGTGCCGCAAGTGCTTTATGGCGCGGATTCCAGTTGGTTGTGGCTGCCAGGGCTGGTTGTGTGGACATGAACGGGAGTATCGAGATCGCGCTGGTGACGGGGTACAGCGGATCCGTTAGTCTCAGGGTTTGGAGCGTGTCGGTGGAGAAGGCGTCACTGGTCTCCAGCGTTGGTGTCGCTGTTGCCGTCGCTCAATCTCCGCCGGTCCCGGTAAATATCACTGTGGCTGCCATTTGCCACACTCCCACCGTGGCCGTCAGCCCGGTGTTCGCGACTTCGCAGCCTTTGGTTGGCGTTCTCGTCTCTTTGTCCGCCTTTACGGTTGACACGGATGGATCTGAGGTGTTGATGGCACAAGTGAGCGTCAACCGCTCTGCAGTGCTCTATGTCTATGGTGACAATTCGTCCAAAGATCTGTTGCTGGGTGGGGACAGTACTATGGCAACGCTGCCCTCACTGGCCTCCCAGCCAGTGTTCCGCACGGATCAGACGTTCACCGTCATACCGCGTGCAGATTTCACGGGCTTTTTCACCGTGAACGTCACCGTATGGGCTACCGAGACCGAGACGGGTGAAACCAAAGCGGAGTCTGTTGTGGCTACGGTGTTAGTGCTACCCGTCGATCCGGTCGTGCGCGTGAGCGCTGTTTCGCACTCGTACTGGAACGAGTTTGTGCGTTTGCCGTTCCAGAGGCTGGATGTGTATGAAGAGGTCGTGAGTCGCGAGCATATTTTACTGTACGCGGAGAATCGGACGCAGGTGGCAGATGTGTACGCAGGAATCCAGAGGTTGGCCCCGATGTCGCTCGGAGGAGTCGATGTGTACGCGATCCCGTACAGCCTGCGCGGACGTGGTGAGTGTGCGGCCGCGCCAGTACTGGTTCGGGTACATGAGCTTGTTCGCGGTCGTGACGACAGTGCCGTTCGGCGTGACGGAGGTGCCGAACCGAAGCGCGTATGAAAGCGGCGACGAGGGCATTGTCGTCGTGAATTTCCCCGTGGTGGTTCACCCACGCCCGCTTGCTCCGTCGACCAGTTTTGCTGCATCCAGTAGCGACGAGGTCATGGTGGCAGGAAGCCGCTCTCGCTTTCGTTTGACGGTGTGTTTGCGAACGATTCGTGGGGTCAGCCGGCGGCCGCTGGCATGTCGACGATGCTGGCGCTCGCTCCGGCGAATGCACTGGGGTCGGCTTTAGCGAGCCGCGCGTTAGCTACCAGTGCGGTCGCCGTGCGGGGCGTCGGAGCGTACGCTGTCTTCAGCACTGGAAACGCTTCTGCCGACACGCACTTGCGCATCGCCTTAGGCGCGAGACCGATGTACTCGGGTCCCCTTCTGGCCTCTGTGGCGACGACAGCGACGGACGTTCTGAAGCAGACCAGTCAATCGGCAATCTCCAACATGACGCTGCCGCTGGTGGGGAGGCTGGGGCAGGCATAATCGGTGCCGGAATTGCTGCAGTGCGGTCCTTCCAAGTGATGGATAACCAGAGCGTGACGTTCCGGCTGGCCGATTGGGGCTTGATGAGTGAGTTGGCGGATGTGGTGAGCGTGCAGGCTATCGTTGGCGGTGGTGCTATTGATTCTGTGAGTGTTGGCTGGGTCGCGGTCGTTGGCGACACCGACACGAAGTGGGGCGCGGGCGTGCGCTTTGGCGACTTGCGCTACTCTTTCTATGGGAACAACAGCCCGTCGTGCCTGCCTGCAGCAGAGCCAACGTGCCTGTTAAATCGCTCGGTGACGGTGGCGCCGCGGCTGTATGCCGCGCAGGTGTTCAGCATGACGATGAAAATCGTGTCGAGAGTGTCGGTAGGCGACAGTGGATATGGGTCGCTGTCGGCGGTCGCTAGCTTTGCTAGGTGCAGAGTAGTCGTGACGCCCGTTCCGAATACGCCTGTGTTGGTGCTGAATAGCTCTGCGGTGACGACAATGGAGGATACCAGCGGCGCGTTCATGATCGTGGAAGCGTCCACGCCTGACAGGGATGGGTCTGAATTCATCGAGGTGGAAATGAGCTTTGACCCCGCGTACGTGGACGGCATCAGCGTGGATGGCGTGGCGATCGCCACGCCTGCGGCGGCTGGGATGGTGTCGCTCGTCTCTCGGAGCCCTGCAGTCTCGATCACGACCAACCGCAGTGTTTCGCTGCTCCCGCACCGGTACTTCGCGGGCGTCTTTTCGGTTCAAGTTGCTGTGAGAAGCACCGAGAGTGCGACTGGTGAGAGCGTCCAAGTTTTCACGACCGTGTCGGTGACCGTCGCTGCCGTGGCCGACGTCCCTGTATTGATTGTAGGGTCTTCGGACAGCCGTGTGGTCCCAGTCTCGACTGTATTCCTCGCGAGTGTTGAAGATGGCGCCGTAGTCTGTGACTCGGTCACGGCATCGTTGGTGGACACTGACGGATCGGAGGCGCTGTTCTTGGTGGTGGATCTCGGCGAGCTCATACGTCATGCGATCTCTGTCACTTGGCGGTCAAACGATAACACATCGGTGCCGTTTGTTGACAGTGGAGATGGCAGCGTGCCGCAAGTGCTTTATGGCGCGGATTCCAGTTGGTTGTGGCTGCCAGGGCTGGTTGTGTGGACATGAACGGGAGTATCGAGATCGCGCTGGTGACGGGTACAGCGGATCCGTTAGTCTCAGGGTTTGGAGCGTGTCGGTGGAGAAGGCGTCACTGGTCTCCAGCGTTGGTGTCGCTGTTGCCGTCGCTCAATCTCCGCCGGTCCCGGTAAATATCACTGTGGCTGCCATTTGCCACACTCCCACCGTGGCCGTCAGCCCGGTGTTCGCGACTTCGCAGCCTTTGGTTGGCGTTCTCGTCTCTTTGTCCGCCTTTACGGTTGACACGGATGGATCTGAGGTGTTGATGGCACAAGTGAGCGTCAACCGCTCTGCAGTGCTCTATGTCTATGGTGACAATTCGTCCAAAGATCTGTTGCTGGGTGGGGACAGTACTATGGCAACGCTGCCCTCACTGGCCTCCCAGCCAGTGTTCCGCACGGATCAGACGTTCACCGTCATACCGCGTGCAGATTTCACGGGCTTTTTCACCGTGAACGTCACCGTATGGGCTACCGAGACCGAGACGGGTGAAACCAAAGCGGAGTCTGTTGTGGCTACGGTGTTAGTGCTACCCGTCGATCCGGTCGTGCGCGTGAGCGCTGTTTCGCACTCGTACTGGAACGAGTTTGTGCGTTTGCCGTTCCAGAGGCTGGATGTGTATGAAGAGGTCGTGAGTCGCGAGCATATTTTACTGTACGCGGAGAATCGGACGCAGGTGGCAGATGTGTACGCAGGAATCCAGAGGTTGGCCCCGATGTCGCTCGGAGGAGTCGATGTGTACGCGATCCCGTACAGCCTGCGCGACGTGGTGAGTGTGCGGCCGCGCCAGTACTGGTTCGGGTACATGAGCTAGTTCGCAGTCGTGACGGTAGTGCCGTTCGGCGTGACGGAGGTGCCGAACCGAAGCGCGTATGAAAGCGGCGACGAGGGCATTGTCGTCGTGAATTTCCCCGTGGTGGTTCACCCACGCCCGCTTGCTCCGTCGACCAGTTTTGCTGCATCCAGTAGCGACGAGGTCATGGTGGCAGGGAAGCCGCTCTCGCTTTCGTTTGACGGTGTGTTTGCGAACGATTCGTGGGGTCAGCCGGCGGCCGCTGGCATGTCGACGATGCTGGCGCTCGCTCCGGCGAATGCACTGGGGTCGGCTTTAGCGAGCCGCGCGTTAGCTACCAGTGCGGTCGCCGTGCGGGGCGTCGGAGCGTACGCTGTCTTCAGCACTGGAAACGCTTCTGCCGACACGCACTTGCGCATCGCCTTAGGCGCGAGACCGATGTACTCGGGTCCCCTTCTGGCCTCTGTGGCGACGACAGCGACGGACGTTCTGAAGCAGACCAGTCAATCGGCAATCTCCAACATGACGCTGCCGCTGGTGGGGAGGCTGGGGCAGGCACAATCGGTGCCGGAATTGCTGCAGTGCGGTCCTTCCAAGTGATGGATAACCAGAGCGTGACGTTCCGGCTGGCCGATTGGGGCTTGATGAGTGAGTTGGCGGATGTGGTGAGCGTGCAGGCTATCGTTGGCGGTGGTGCTATTGATTCTGTGAGTGTTGGCTGGGTCGCGGTCGTTGGCGACACCGACACGAAGTGGGGCGCGGGCGTGCGCTTTGGCGACTTGCGCTACTCTTCTATGAACAACAGCCCGTCGTGCCTGCCTGCAGCAGAGCCAACGTGCCTGTTAAATCGCTCGGTGACGGTGGCGCCGCGGCTGTATGCCGCGCAGGTGTTCAGCATGACGATGAAAATCGTGTCGAGAGTGTCGGTAGGCGACAGTGGATATGGGTCGCTGTCGGCGGTCGCTAGCTTTGCTAGGTGCAGAGTAGTCGTGACGCCCGTTCCGAATACGCCTGTGTTGGTGCTGAATAGCTCTGCGGTGACGACAATGGAGGATACCAGCGGCGCGTTCATGATCGTGGAAGCGTCCACGCCTGACAGGGATGGGTCTGAATTCATCGAGGTGGAAATGAGCTTTGACCCCGCGTACGTGGACGGCATCAGCGTGGATGGCGTGGCGATCGCCACGCCTGCGGCGGCTGGGATGGTGTCGCTCGTCTCTCGGAGCCCTGCAGTCTCGATCACGACCAACCGCAGTGTTTCGCTGCTCCCGCACCGGTACTTCGCGGGCGTCTTTTCGGTTCAAGTTGCTGTGAGAAGCACCGAGAGTGCGACTGGTGAGAGCGTCCAAGTTTTCACGACCGTGTCGGTGACCGTCGCTGCCGTGGCCGACGTCCCTGTATTGATTGTAGGGTCTTCGGACAGCCGTGTGGTCCCAGTCTCGACTGTATTCCTCGCGAGTGTTGAAGATGGCGCCGTAGTCTGTGACTCGGTCACGGCATCGTTGGTGGACACTGACGGATCGGAGGCGCTGTTCTTGGTGGTGGATCTCGGCGAGCTCATACGTCATGCGATCTCTGTCACTTGGCGGTCAAACGATAACACATCGGTGCCGTTTGTTGACAGTGGAGATGGCAGCGTGCCGCAAGTGCTTTATGGCGCGGATTCCAGTTGGTTGTGGCTGCCAGGGCTGGTTGTGTGGACATGAACGGGAGTATCGAGATCGCGCTGGTGACGGGGTACAGCGGATCCGTTAGTCTCAGGGTTTGGAGCGTGTCGGTGGAGAAGGCGTCACTGGTCTCCAGCGTTGGTGTCGCTGTTGCCGTCGCTCAATCTCCGCCGGTCCCGGTAAATATCACTGTGGCTGCCATTTGCCACACTCCCACCGTGGCCGTCAGCCCGGTGTTCGCGACTTCGCAGCCTTTGGTTGGCGTTCTCGTCTCTTTGTCCGCCTTTACGGTTGACACGGATGGATCTGAGGTGTTGATGGCACAAGTGAGCGTCAACCGCTCTGCAGTGCTCTATGTCTATGGTGACAATTCGTCCAAAGATCTGTTGCTGGGTGGGGACAGTACTATGGCAACGCTGCCCTCACTGGCCTCCCAGCCAGTGTTCCGCACGGATCAGACGTTCACCGTCATACCGCGTGCAGATTTCACGGGCTTTTTCACCGTGAACGTCACCGTATGGGCTACCGAGACCGAGACGGGTGAAACCAAAGCGGAGTCTGTTGTGGCTACGGTGTTAGTGCTACCCGTCGATCCGGTCGTGCGCGTGAGCGCTGTTTCGCACTCGTACTGGAACGAGTTTGTGCGTTTGCCGTTCCAGAGGCTGGATGTGTATGAAGAGGTCGTGAGTCGCGAGCATATTTTACTGTACGCGGAGAATCGGACGCAGGTGGCAGATGTGTACGCAGGAATCCAGAGGTTGGCCCCGATGTCGCTCGGAGGAGTCGATGTGTACGCGATCCCGTACAGCCTGCGCGGACGTGGTGAGTGTGCGGCCGCGCCAGTACTGGTTCGGGTACATGAGCTTGTTCGCGGTCGTGACGACAGTGCCGTTCGGCGTGACGGAGGTGCCGAACCGAAGCGCGTATGGCGGCGACGAGGGCATTGTCGTCGTGAATTTCCCCGTGGTGGTTCACCCACGCCCGCTTGCTCCGTCGACCAGTTTTGCTGCATCCAGTAGCGACGAGGTCATGGTGGCAGGGAAGCCGCTCTCGCTTTCGTTTGACGGTGTGTTTGCGAACGATTCGTGGGGTCAGCCGGCGGCCGCTGGCATGTCGACGATGCTGGCGCTCGCTCCGGCAGGCTGGGGTCGGCTTTGCTTGAGCCGCGCGTTAGCTACCAGTGCGGTCGCCGTGCGGGGCGTCGGAGCGTACTGCTGTCTTCAGCACTGG